>CP053465.1:124443421-124621069 GCA_022644695.1 Cenchrus purpureus | reverse complement strand
GAACCCAAGTAGCCGAAGCCAACACGTCTGGGTATGACCGCGTCGACGCGAGACAAACCGCTCGTCGAAATGCCGGACGGCCAAGCCCTCGGTGAGCTTAGTTCCCACCTCCACGTCTGTGCCGACCTTCGTGCGTTTGTTTGCCACGTAAACAAGCCGTGGCTTTGCCTACCTTTACCCATGGTCTGCTCTACTCCGGCCATACGCATAAGCGATGCCGTAAACGTGTGTGCCGACCTTCGAGTCGAACCTTACGCCCTGTAGGTTCATTGCTGCCGTCTGCTGCGTGCGCCCGCTTGACCTCTCCCCCCCTGACCCTTCCACCATCTTGTGCGCCCCACATGCGCATCGCTGCACCACGGTAGTTTGTTTGTTTGTTTGGCCATCAAGCCTCTGCGATATTCCTATTGCCCAAACCATCACCATCATAAGCCAACCATTGGCCATATTTTGGCTTGATGGTGCTCTAATAGACCATGTGTTCTTACTCTACCAGTGACATGTTAGTTTGTGACATTTCTTGGCCACACCTGTGAGCTACAACAGTATCTGGAAACTGTCCATCGTGTCAGCTCCAGTTTTGTTCCGAGCCATGTGCTTAAACCAAGCAACATCGTGGTCCTTTTGCCCTGTCAAAGGCGCACTTGTGGCTTTCCGATCCAAGCTGGAAATCGTAAACAAGTGCTAGTTCATCTTGAAACTATAACTGAGCCACAATCGGAAGACCATCTTGTTCTTCTATCCTAGGCCCTATGTAGGACCGCCCCCTTTCGATCCATGATCTGTGCATAATTGCACTTGCAACCTATGCAAGAGCAAAGCCTTCCTGCTCTATGTTCCCTAGAATCCGTGCGTTCCAAAGTCCGATTCGGTGGGGCTTTTTGCTACACCTGTTGAAACCATAATGCTAGGCTACAAGTTTTTCCTCCCCCCTACTCTTTTACTTTCACCCTAGAGCACTTGAGGCAAGGCTGTAGCAGCCCTGCTTATTTTCCTCTACGAGCGAGAAGTCCACTAGAGCAGCTGGTACTCATCAAGGCCATGTGTGTACAAATTTTACCATGACCCTTAGCCATGCTTTCCTGTATGTGGCATGCTGCCTTTGCCCAATTTTTGATCTCGATGCAAGCTATCCTGCAACGAGCACGCCACCCTGCCTGCCGTGCCATCGTGGTTTAGCCACCGGTTTGCACGCTCGTGCACGCGTGCGCAGGGATGACGAAGGTTTTGCCTTTTAGCTTTCCGCTCGATCTTCATCCTGCACTACTGCTGCGTGCACAAGCCCAACCAAGCCGCCGTCCTAGCCGTGCCATGACCCTCTTGCCCACACGCCGTCCGCCGTGTCACGACCATGATCTCCCACAAACCTGCACACACACGTTCGTCGTACTAGTGAAGCCCAAGGCCTCACCTTCAGGCCTTGGTTCTCACCGCGATCACACGCACGCACACCACCACCCGGGGAAGGCATGGCCTTACCTTTGGGGCTGTGAATCCTGAACCTAGAACTCGCTCACGAGCCGGCACATCGGTGCCAACAAGCAGCTCAGTGTTGCCATCTCGTTCCTCACTGTCTAGGGCCCTGCTCCAACATCGCCGCCGATCTTGTCCTCGCCGCCGTGCTCGGCCGGGACTTTGCCCTAGCGGTGACGCCAAGACTAACCAAACCGGCGTGATGCACGCCCCTATCAAACCCGAGATGCCTTGTTCGCGAACTGGCATTCGCACACGCACAGCTCGCACCGCCACCCTGTCTTGTCTCACACAGGCCGTAATCCGACAACGCGTGTGCGTGAGGCACATGCCCCTGCGGCATTTGATCGGCGCTCGCACACACAACCGGGAACGTGTTATGCCCACAACCTGCTCGGTGATATGCCAGAACGCCTTGTCGAGCCGGCCAAAGACCCATCCAGTCTCTAACCATCGGCCGAACCTCTTGAGTTTCTATCATGTCGTGTGTATGCTCTAGTGGCTCCCCTGCAGTGCTAGCTGGTGGTTTTTCTGATCCACAACGTGAAGCTGCAGCCTGAGCAAAGGCTAGCAAGCTGCCATCTCTTGTTTTGTTTCCAAGCCATACCACGCCCCGACCATGAGATGTAATCTTCCTTGGCTGCGCACGCTCGTTCGAGCTATGTGCCAAAGGTTCCAACCTGTTGAACCTGTAATGCCGAGCTACCTCTCTCTAACCGTCACCTCTCTTCCAATCTGTCCAGTTTGTGCCATCACACATGGTCATGTGCGCTGCAGCCACTGGGGGTTTTCCCTCTTACTGATGCTGCCTTATGCTCACCTTGCGCTGCTTTCTAAACCCATCCATGGCACTGCAGTCCGATGCAAGAAAGCTAGCAAACGTGAGACCGCTAGCTACACCTCTACAACCTGGTGGTGTACTGCTAGTTTATATGCAGTCTGCCATCAAATGAGCAGTCGCAACCAGGTCTGTTTCCCATAAGCCATGCTTGTGTTATCTATCTTTAGCTCTTTATCGATCTGGTGAGAGTGTTGCTTGTTAGCAGCAATTCTTGCCCCCTTTTTCCATCGAGCCTTAATCTGTGAACTAGATGCCTGTTCTCAATCTTTCGAGTTCCGACATACCTTTCGCCGTGGTCGTGTCGTGCCTTCATCGTGCACGACTCGTGCGCTAGCTAAACCATCAACCTTACCGTGGGTAAATCCATCATCGCCACATCTTTGTCATGATCCAGCTGGAGTCAAGTTTCTCAAACCACACCACATCGCTTCTAGCTTATCTACCCTGTTTTGTCTCTCTGATCTAACCAAAGGGGCCCACAGACTTATCGTGGGGGACCCGCTAATATCTTGGATCGCTAATCATCTGGTCCCATCTAACCTCACGGGCCTGGGGGTGACTTGTGGGGTCCGGTTGACTATTGACCTTTTTCCGTTGACTTGGTCAACAAAGATCGTTGACTAGACAAATGAGCTTGCAGACCAACCCAAAACCTAGCCTTTAGTTCCCTAACTTGCTGACTTATGTTTTCTGTGCTTTAACGCAATTAATTAAATTCATAAAATATTTCTTTATTTGAAAATCAATAATAAATTGATTCTAGATTAGAAAAATGCGAAATCAGTTTCTTTATTCTTCTAAAATGTTGAAGCACCCGTTAGACTAGCTTTTGGAGTTATTTGGTTCTTTATTGCTTCTCTTTGGAGTTTATTTGCTTTAGTTCCGGTATTTATTTTTATTTTCGAATCTAGGATCTCCGGGCGGCAGTGAGCGAGAAGATCAAGTACAGCTACGGAAACTACGACGACTACTTGCACACAGGTGTTCACGCCCGACCTACTTTGAATGCCCATTAGGCATTGCTATTTTAGAACTGCTAGCGCTTTAATTATGCATGATGATGGATTATGATGAAACCCTTGCGCCTTTTAAATACCTTGTCCTTGATTGACCTACTACTACTACTACTGCTGCTGCTGCTACTACTACTCTGCTACTCACTGCTTTCGCTGCGCTCTGCTGCTCACTGCGCTATCGCGCTTCATGCTCTGCTACGCTACTACTACTACTCTGGCTGCTGCCTGCTGCTGCTGCGCTCTCTTTGCTGCTCTGCTGCTGCTCTTGCTCTTGCTCACGCTCACGCTTTCTGCTGCTCGCTACGCTACCCTACTGGTACCCTACTACTACCACTACTACCACTACTACTACTACTGCTACTACTACTGCCACTACTACTACTACCACCACTACTACTCGGCGACCACTACTACTCGACCACTACTATTACGACCACTACTACTACCACCACCACCACCACTACTACCACCGCACCACTACTACTACTACCACTGCCACTACCACTACCACCACTACTACCACCACTATCACTACTACTACCACCACCACTACTACCACTACCACTACTACTACCAAGCGTGATTATCTGAGAGCTTGCGATACATGTGTTGGTGCTATGTGGTAGTCTTCTTAGTGTGTGTGGGCCGGCGAGAGAAGGTGTTTTGGGATACTTGGCGGGGTGAGCTCAAGACAACCCGATCACGGGATCGGGGGGATCGCCTTCTCGTGCGATGCCCGAGTTTGGTACCACACTATTTTTAGGAGGTGTTGGGGTTTTGTGATGACTTGGAGGATAGGAGCTGTGGGTCGCGGACTTTCGTGCACACCACCTCGCCGAGAGTGGGGATAGGGCCGCAAGTGTGATACCATACTAGTAGGATAGAGGGTATCGGTGAGAGGTTAGGTGAAGTCCCTTCCCTATTGCGGCCACACGGGCATGTTCACAGCCGGGTGGTCCGACCGCATCGAGACCCGGATGGATGGAATCGTAACTCCTAGGTGTTCGTCCAGGTGGGATGGGCTTGGTTGGCTGATCAGTGCCATTCCGAGTTGGGTACACGAGTTTAGATCTATCGTATAGCGCGTCCTCTTATGGACATCGTTGTTTCTCCGACTCTTACGTTTTGGGATTTCTACCTCCCTTTATAGGATGAGAGTGTATGGTGAGCCGTGGTTGTACTCGGGAGAGGAGTTGCTCCCTCTACCTCGTGGATCCGGGTGCAATCATTGAGGTGCGAGGTGGGAGTTCTCGACCCTAGATGGAGATAGGACTTGGTGACGGTGATGCAGGGTGACCCTCGCGAGCCGTCCGCCAAACACCTTGCAACCAAAGCACGGGCGAAATGGATAGAAACAAAGAGCGCGAACACGAAGAACAGGGACGAACCCTAGGCGAGCGCTCCTGTGACCGTCCGCTGAGTTCGGGCGGATTGTCAGTGACACGCGACAGAGCGGAAAAAGCTCGAGCTCGAGTCAACCCAACCTTTCCATCACGGATCTCCCAACGGTTGAAGCTCTTGAGACAAGATTTTGGGGAGATGAAAAGCGTCACAAGGATGCTATGCCCCAAAATCTCGACTCCTAAGCCACTAAATCAGAATCGCGGATCCCACCACCATGAACTCAAAATGACACGAAAATCACCATCCACCTCTCCGCTATTTATATGAAGTCCATCGAGGGAGGTAAATGACCACGCTACCCCTCCTGCATAAATGAAGATACAACCCCTTAGGGGTATTTTGGTCAAGTCTTCATCGAGCGGACACGCTTCCACCGCGGCCTTGCTTAGCTTCGACGCAAGCCCCGCGATCACGCCCACGTGCCCCCGCTCGAAGCTTCCCAAGCTCCCGGATCACCGCCTCCGCCGCCTCGGGCCTCCGGGCTTGGTTTTTGCGGCCAAACCAAGAAACCGCTGGTTTTGTGGGCAAACCACCAAACCCGCGTGCAAGCTGCTTCAACGCTACCTTGCACCGGCCCATGTTCACGACTTCACCGCCGGTCTTGCACCGCACGGCTCGCGCCTTGACCCCATCGACCCGGGTCCGTCGAACCAAGCCTACTTGCTCTCCATCACCCGGAGGCCGCCACGACTAAGGCCTTTCGCGCTTGTTCTTCACCTGCACCGACACGAGTCAAGCCGCAACCTGTACCTGCACACTTAGCCAAGCATCAGTCCACACAACGTTGTCAATCACTCATCACTAAGGGCGACCCTCCGGTCCTCGGACACACGGTCCTCAATCTCCCCTTGATTAGTGCATTGACAACACCCATAAAACCATGATAGAGAAAAGAAAAGAAAACAACCACGAACACAAATCTCCCAAGCAAGTGATCCAAAGCCAAAGAGCAAGCAAAAACGAGATCACCCACCAATCCAAGTCTCGCCCCCTAAGACAAGGGCAACGGCTCGACACAGCCGAGACAAAACAAAGCTCTCAAAGAGCACATCACAAAGCACAAAACTCAGGAAAGTCAAAGGAGCTCCCCCTGCACATGTGCAAACTCCCCCTGAGCAAATGCAACCTCTTCTTCTCAAATTTTTCTCCTCACATGCCACATCTCACAAATGCATACCAATTTTGCATAAAAACTCCCAATGCATGAAAATTCTCCCCAAAACTCTCCTTATCATACAAACCTCTCCCCCTTGTTGACAATGCATGAATCAAGGTATATGAAACTCTTCCCCTTGTTTTCATGAAAAATGCATGTCAAAGCATATAGACAGTCTACCAAGCTTCTCAAATATACAAAGAGCACAACAAAATGCTACACATGAGACATAGAGCAAGCAAAGTAGACATGGTGTATCTAGCACATTGCCATCAAGAAGGTAGAGACATATAAGCATGTGACATGGCTAAAAGCAATTTTAAGCAATTTTCACAAAGAAATAGTCATCTCATGAGCAAGATTCTATCCATACCAGTTTGAACATAAAGGCACTAGATCATTCAAAGTTTATACAAGATCACAAATTCTCATCACAAGATCATTATAAACGCCCACAAGCTACTTAAGTCATGTTAAAGCCACCGAGCCATGTGTCTACTTCTTAAAATGAGACTTCTCATGGTAGACAAGCATGCTACGGTTTAGCACCCAAGATATGAATATCAAACCATAAAAACATGATTAGGAGCTCATTTTTCAAGCATAAGGAAATTCATACACCAATTTCATTTTCAAGTTTAAACATGGTACATGAAGTGCCTTTGCGGCAAAAAGAAGCTTATGCTCCTCCCCAAGCAAGCAAAAGGGCTAAACATTTACAATGACAAAAGGGTCTTTGACCCCAAGCAAAGAGAATATGATCCTCAAGCACAAACTGAGCATGATATAAGCATTTAAGCACAAATTGAGCATAGACAAACATCTACTCATGAGAGACACAATTTTAGCATTTTCATCAAAAGAATGCTATCTCAACACAAATATATGGCAAAACCATCCAGAGCATAGCATTCACATGCACAATGTACCAAACATGCACATATCTCACAAATAGCACATCGATGATCAATGTATATAAGAGAAGCTCATTCCTAGCACAAGTGATCCAAAGATGGCTATCCTGAGTGTCGAAGAGGCGAGTACCACGTGCCAAACTCGTGGAGTGTAGTTCAAGTACACGAAGATCCGCTTGACGGCTTGCCGATGTGAAGTCCTCGGTGAAGCACGAAAGCAGCGCACGCACACGCCGAATCGTATGTCCGGCCTCGCCTGCCGTGGCCAAGTAGAGGAGGAGCCGATCATGCTCGGTACTCTTCTCCGGTCCACGGGTTCGCCTGCCCTCGCCCACGTCCAAAGCCATAGTCGTACTCATCGGTGTAGTCGGTGGCTTGGAGTCGTTCATGCCAAACTTCTTCACCATGTCCCGGTGTACTTGCTGATGCACAAAGGTCCCGGCCCTTTTGCTTGATCCGGAGACCCGGAAAAACTGCAGCTCGCCCATCATGGACATCTCAAATTCTCGCTCATGTCATCTCGTCGCAACAAGATCATGAGAAGAGCCACCAAAGATTATGTCATCCACGTATATCTAAACAATCAAAAGGTCGTTCCCATGCTTAAGGAGGAAAAGGGTCTTATCAATGTGCCCATCACAAACCCCTTACTCAAAAAAAGCCTCTCAACCGCCATACCAAGCTCTAGGTGCTGTTTCAGCCATATAGCGCTCTCGAGTTTGTATACACGGTGTGGGTATTTTTCACTCTCAAACCCCGGGGGTTGCCTCACATACACTTCTTCCTCTATCACCACATTCAAGAAAGCACTCTTGACATCCATTTGGTACAACTTGAACCCTTTAGCCACGGCAAATGCTAGAAGGATCCTAATTGCCTCCAAACGGGCCACAAGAGCAAATACCTCCTCATAGTCTATGCCCTCTTTCTGGTTGTACCCCTGCGCCACCAACCTCGACTTGTTCCTCACAACCATCCCATTCTCACCCTCTTTGTTCTTCCACACCCACTTGGTTCCTATGGGACGGCAATTTGGCCGTGGATCGACTAACACCCAGACTTGGTTTCTCTCAAAGTTTTCCAACTCTTCATGCATGGAATTCACCCAATTCTCATCAGACAAAGCGTGTCGAATATCTTTGGGCTCGAAAGAGGCAACAAATGCAGAATGAGCGAAATGAGAAGTATTCCTTGACCTCGGCCACCGTAGTAGTGCGTTCATGAAGGTCACCAATGATGGTCGGTGGGTGATCAACTTGTACTCACGGGAGCCTCTCGCTGGACACAATCTCCCCTCGGACCTCCTCGAGCATCAGTAGTGGGTGTAGGGGATGGTCCGTCCTCGATCGTCATCGTAGTAGTGGAAGTAGTACGTACACGATCAGCCGCTGGAGCATCACCACCATCATCGTCGTCGTCTCCATCTCCGTCTTTCTCATCCTCGAAGATCCTCGCTCCAATCTCCTCGTCACATGCACACTCAAAAGCAGAAGAGCTACATGGCTGTGTCTCATCGAAGGTTACCTCGCAAGTCTCCATGGTTCGGTTAGTGTCAAGGTTGAGCACACGATATGCTCTAGAATGAATCGCATAACCAAGAAAAATCCCATCCGAACATCGAGACTCAAACTTATCCAACTTGCCCTTCTTGAGAATGAAACACTTGCAACCAAAAGCTCTAAAGTGACTCACCTTGGGTTGTCGGCCATGCATCAGCTCATAAGAGGTCTTCTTCTTAAAGGCACGAAGGAAGATGCGATTAGAGACATAGCAAGCGGTATTGACCGCCTCGGCCCAGAAACACCTAGGAGTCATATGCTCATCGAGCATCGTCCTGGCCATCTCACAAAGGGTCCGGTTCTTCCTCTCCACTACGCCATTCTGGCAAGCGACGTATGGAGAAGAGTACATCAATGATCAAGACCAAGATCACGCAAAGGCATCAAAATGAGAGTTCTTAAATTCCGTGCCATTGTCATCACAGATAGCTCGAATGGCATCACCATGTCTCTCATTCTTCAACCTCAAGATCAAGTCTCGAACAAAGCCAAATGTCTCACTCTTATCCTCCAAAAAGAAAACCCAAGAGTACCTCGAAAAGTCATCAACAACCACAAGAACATACCACTTCCCACCAGGTGAGCAAACTCGTGGCCCAACCAAATCCATGTGCAACAGCTCACAAGGTCGCTCGGTCATGACAGAAGTCAGAGGGGCGTGAGAAGCGGCAACCATTTTTCCATGCCGACAAGAAGCACAAACCAAATCCTTCTTGAATTTCAACTTAGGCAATCCTCGGACAAGATCAAGACCACTCAAGCGGAAAGCAACTCAAAGCTCAAGTGTCCCAACCTCCTATGCCATTTCCAAAGCTCGGAGACGCCAACAACAAAGCATCGATGAGGACCAATAGATCGAAAAGTCAAGACGAAGATTTGACCCTGTGACGATCGTATAAGACAAGATCGCCTCGAGAATCAAGCACACGAGAAACACCCGACTTGAAACAAACCTCAAAACCTTCGTCAAGTAATTGAGATATCGACAAGTTAAAACCAAGTGACTTGACCAGGCCACACTTCTTAAGGTCACCTTGCTACTCACCTTCACCATACCTTCAAGCACTCGTCCTCTCCCATTATCCCGAAAGTGATGTACTCCCTCGTACTCAGGGGTGAGGTGAGAACCACCCACGATCTCCGGTCATTGTCTTGAGCAACCGAGTCGATCAACCAAAAGTTCTCCAAGCCTCCCACCTGCAATCAAAACGAGGATGAGAATGAGCAAGCGACTCAACACCGGGTTAGTACCAAAAGAGTCAAACCGGTCGAGCCATTTGCTCAAAAGAAGGGTTAGCAAAATCCATCCTCCCAAAGCCTCTAGGCGAGCCCTCTCACGCCTACCACCGAAGGACCTATCACGTCTCAATCGAGGAGTACGCGCGCACCACGAGGGGAAAACGTGGCCCGTAGTCCATCCGAGACCCAAAGCTCGATCGTGCCTCCCAAACTCGTACTCACGAGCACGTCGAGCCAACTCACCACGCCCAAACCCAACACACTGCTCTCGAGGGACACACCTCCACCTCCATGAGTGGGAACTATCCTCACAAACACATCACCCCTAGGTAGAGGCCCTCTACGAGGCTCAAGCACACCACGAGCAAGGTGGTACCTGTCCTTGTTTGCCATCTCCCTAGCAAATCTCTCATCCTCTTCCTCCGAAAATAATCTCATCCTTGTGCCCATCCCTCCCACAATACTCACAATGGAAACGGATTGGCACTGGCTTAGGCTGTGGCTTCTCTAACCTTCTCTCCAGCCTTCTCCTGTCTTCCCATCAAAGACACTGGTGCTCACAAACTTGATGGGTTTTGGTAGTTTTCAGCTTTGTGGGGGAACACTGGAGGATCTGGGGTTGTGTCTAGCTTGTTTCTGAGATGGTTTGGCTTGGGTGCAAATTTGTTCATTGGTGTGGTATGTGGTGGAATGGGAATCTCTCCGGCTTTCTCTTCTCCCTCACCATTCTTCTCACCACACTTGTCACACGCCGACCATCAAACCTCTTGAACCGAGCCAACATCATACTCAATTGTGGCTCATGTCTAGATAACCCCCATCATTTTCTCAATTCATCATTTTCATCCCTGCAGATCAACATAGTTTGCAAGTTCCATGTTTTCAAAGCATGCATTTCACAGGTTGAACATGATGTAGGAAGAGGAGCTTTCAATGCCGCCTCAAGAGAAACAATTCTAGTGTGAGATTCATCTAGCCTACATGCAAGATAGGACATGAGGTACAAGCACCTAGTAAAGCCTGGCCTAGGCTTCAATTCATCACACTCAATCCTAACCACATCTAGTTCCTCAAGAACAAAGGCATGTTTCTCCTTGAGGGCGTCAAGTTGCAAGAAAAACTGAGCAATCACCACAATCAATTTCATCCGACACCACAGGAGCAGACTTCAAAGCAGCTATCTCATTTCTAGCATCCACAAGCAAGGATTCAAGCTCGGCTACTTTGTCCTTAGCATCACCCAACAGAGACCTAAATTCCCTCTTCTCCTTGTTGGTCTTTCTAAGCACATCATCACGGTTATCAAGCAACTCATTGAGCCTAGCATTCTCCTCTAGCAAGAAGTTGGTATCTTGTCGTACCTCATTATCGGAATCGGAGTTCGAATCCGAGCTGTGCTTCCCACCCTTCTTGGAATGCGCCATGCCAAAAGCCTCCTTGCGCGACGAAGCTCAGCCGGTGATGTTCTTGCTCGTGTCCGCTTGTCCTTGTGCTTCTTTGCTCTTCCTCGCTGCTCGAGTCGGAAGAAGCATCGCTGATGTCGAGTTGATGTCGCCGCTCCGCCACCATCGCTCGAGCGGTCTTCCTCTTGTGGCCGCCACTCTTCTTGTGCCTTCTCTCGCTCTTGTCCTTGTGCTTATCCTTGTAGTCGCTCCGGGGCGGTGCTTGTTGTAGTCGTGCTTGGGCTTGCCCTTGTAGTCATTCCCGATCTCCATGGCTTGTGGCATTGATGAAGTGCCCATGCTTCCCGCACCGATAGCACATCCCGAGCTCCGCCTTGCATTCTTGCGGTTCTCGTACATCCGCCCAAACCTCTTGCTCAACAAGGCGAGATCATCCTCGCCAAGACCTCAAAGTCATCATCTAGCAAGGACACAAGACAAGATAAAGAAAAGCCAACAGTTAGAAGCGTTAGTCCTCGATCCCGAGGACGAGAGCCAAACTATGAGGATCGGTGGGGCTCGCTCTTGGCTCTCAAGCCACGATCGACCTCTGAAGACCTGAGCTTGGAGAACAGCTCATCAAGTGAAAGCGATCATACACGCTTGACTCCTCAATGGCCTCGATCTTGGCTTCCCATACGGACCTATTCGGTGGCATGCAAAAGCTTGATAGCTTGATCATGATCCGTGTATGGGAGCACCTCACATTGGCCCTCATGTTGTTGACGATGCAAGTGAAGCGCTGAAACATAGCATCGGTTGACTCACCGGGAGATGAGTGAAGTTCTCGTACTCTCTCGAAGTGGTAAACATCCGGCTTGCACTTGGGCATTGCCAACATGAGCATTCTTCAACTTGAGCCAAATCTTTCCCGGCCACATCCTCTCCGTGACACTCGATCAAACTTTGAGGCACGCGAGAGCACGGAACAAGTAATCAACGGCCTTGCTGTTGGCCTCAAACATGTCCCGCAATCTTGGAAGCAGAAAACTATCTGGGATGACATAATGAGGATTCTCTGAGTGACCTCCTAGATAAGAGTTCCCTTCCCTCACAAAAACGCGCCCATGCGCCTCTCCCACATCGGGTAATTCTTGCCATCAAAGTGCGGAGGACCCGACCCCTTGCCGTAATCGCCCATCTTTAGATCTTAGACTGGTTAGAATCACGAAGATCCATAACCGGCTCTGATACCAATTGAAGGACCGAATCGGGCGACCAGAGAGGGGGAGTGAATGGGAGCCGATAAAAATTCTTCTCTAAGGTCGAACTCGGCCTATATCCCGATTGCCACTCCACGAATCCGTGCACACAAAGGAAGCTCCAAACAATGCACACACAAGCCTAGAAGATCAACCAAGAAGCCTAGGAGCAAAGAGCGGAAGCACCGAAGCAAGAATCAAAGAACTTGAGCATCTGAAGCCTCGCGACGTCGGGGTGACCGGGCGGACCATCCGCGAGGAGGGCGCGGACTGTCCGGCAGGTCACGGCGGACCGTTCGCAAAAACGTCTCGAACCACCGATGGCGCACCCCAAATTCGGACGTCGGAGGCACGCGGACCGTCGTCGAATCCGACCACGCGACGTCTGTGAGACTCGCGGACCGTCGCCAAACACCTGCAACCAAAGCCTGGGGCCGAAACGGATCAAAACAAAGACGCGCAAGAACACGAAGAACACGGGACGAACCCTAGGTGCACGCGCTCCTCGCGGACCGTCCGCGACGCTCGGGCGGACCGTCCGTGACACGCGGACAGAGTGTAAAAGCTCGAGCTCGAGTCAACCCAACATTTCCATCACCGGATCTCCCAAACGGTTGAAGCTCTTGAGACAAGATTTTGGGGAGATGAAAAGCGTCACACAAGGATGCTATGCCCCAAAAATCTCGACTCCTAAGCCACTAAATCACCGGGAATCGCGGATCAACCGAACCACCACATGAACTCTGCACCAACCAAAACACACGAATCAAAGGCTCTCCACGGCGTTTGAGAGGTCAAGATCACACACAAAGATGCGCAAGGCATCCACCCATGATCTCCTCAAAGAAATCCGTCAAGAAACGCCTCCAAAATCACAAATCGAGCCAAGAACGAAAACTCCCAAAAATAGTCCCAAAAATGACACAAAAATCACAGAGGACTAGGAGATCACCGGGACGCCGAATGCTTCCATACATCCAGAGGTCAGATTCTGTACAAGAGTCTAGCCTAAGGAATCCAGAGGAAAAGAAGCAGTTCAGAGAAAATCTACCGGGGGAGAAAACCCTAGGGAGCAAGAGAGAGATGCCATCCACCTCTTCGCTATTTATATGAAGTCCATCGGAGGGAGGTAAATGACCACGCTACCCCTACTGCATAAATGAAGATACAACCCCTTAGGGGTATTTTGGTCAAGTCTTCATCGAGCGGACACGCTTCCACCGCGGCCTTGCTTAGCTTCGACGCAAGCCCCGCGATCACGCCACGTGCCCCCGCCTCGAAGCTTCCCGGCTCCCCGGATCACCGTCCTCCGCCGCCTCTCGAGCTTGGTTTTTGCGCCCAAACCAAGAAACCGCCCACCGATGATTTTTGGGCAAACCACCAAACCCCACGTGCAAGCTTCGGGCTTCAACCGCTACCTTGCACCGGCCCATGTTCACGACTTCAGCCCGCCAGTATTGCACCGCACGGCTCGCACTTGACCCCATCGGCCACTGGGTCCGTCGAACCAAGCCTACTAGCCTCTCCATCACCCGGAGGCCGCCACGGCTAAGGCCTTTCGCGCTTGTTCTTCACCTGCACCGACACGAGTCAAGCCGCAACATGTACCTGCACACTTAGCCAATCATCTGTCCACACAACGTTGTCAATCACTCATCACTAAGGAGCGACCCTCCACTGGTCCTCGGACACACCTGGTCCTCATTGTGAGAGAAGTTTAGAGGAGTTGAAAAGAAGATTGACAACCGCCCCGGTACTAACCTTGCCAGATATTCAATGGAATTTTGTTGTATATTGCGATGCATCCCGACAAGGATTAGGGTGTGTCCTTATGCAGGATGGAAAAGTAGTGGCCTATGCATCACGTCAACTCAAGCCCCACGAGCAGAATTATCCGACCCATGATTTGGAGTTTGCAGCCGTAGTGCATGCTCTTAAGATTTGGAGACATTACTTGATTGGGAACAAGTGCGAGATCTACACGGACCACAAGAGCTTGAAGTACATTTTCACCCAGCCTGACTTGAACTTAAGGCAAAGAAGGTGGTTAGAATTGGTCAAGGATTATAACCTAGAAATCCATTACCACCCAGGAAAAGCCAATGTAGTGGCAGATGCCTTAAGCAGAAAATCCTATGTGAAAGCAGGGCCTAAGAGTGCCCGACTGCAAGAAGAAATGGCATGACTCAATGTACACATTGTTCCCCAGGGGTATGTCCACCAACTAAGTGTTCAACCCACCCTCGAAGACAAAATCAGAAGGGCCCAAGAGTCTGATAAGGATTTGAGGAAAATCCGCGAGCACACATGAGAAAATAAAGCCCCAGACTTTAGAGTGGACGATCAAGGTACACTGTGGTGTAAGAATAGTATATGCGTGCCTAAAGACGGAGATTTCTGACAAACCATCATGGATGAGGCACATAACTCGGCATATTCCATCCACCCAGGATCCACCAAGATGTATATGGATTTAAAGAAGAAGTATTGGTGGAATGGAATGAAGGCGGACATTGCCCGATTCGTCGCCCACTGTGATACTTGCTAGAGGATTAAAGCCGAACACCAGAAGCCGGCAGGACTGTTGCAACACTTACCCATCCCGGTATGGAAATGGGATGAGATAGGCATGGACTTTGTAGTGGGTTTGCCCAACACACAAAAGGGACATGATTCCATATGGGTGATAGTGGACCGACTCACTAAAGTTGCTCACTTTCTACCTGTACGAACCACTTATGGTGGAGAGAAGTTGGCCAAGCTTTATATAGCAAACATAGTGAAACTGCATGGAGTACCCAGCAAGATTGTTTCAGATAGAGAGCTCAATTCACCTCTAGGTTTTGGAAGAGTTTGCATAAAGCCATGGGTACCAAGTTGGATTTTAGTTCGGCTTATCACCCGCAGACGGATGGACAGACCGAGAGGGTGAATTAGATTTTGGAGGATATGTTGAGGGCATGTGTCCTTACCTATGGCAAAGATTGGGAACAAAGTCTGCCGTATGCAGAGTTTTTGTACAACAACGGTTATCAGGCAAGCCTAGGCATGTCGCCCTTTGAAGCCCTATATGGGAGAAAATGCAGAACACCTTTGATGTGGTCAGAAGTGGGAGAACGTGCCTTGGTTGGGCCCGCACTCATAAAAGAAGCGGAGGAACGAGTAGCCGAGATCTGAGAGAAATTGAAGGCTGCCCAATCTCGACAAAAGAGCTATGCGGACAAGAAGAGACGAGATGTAAGCTTCAGACCAGGAGACTTCGTTTATCTCAAGGTCTCACCTATCCGAGGGACTCGAAGATTCCAGGTACAAGGGAAATTGGCCCCTCGGTACATTGGACCGTACAAGGTGCTGAGGAAAGTTGGAGCAGTAGCATACCGGTTAAAGTTACCGGAAGAAATGGTAGACATACATTCAGTATTCCATGTTTCTCAGTTGAAGAGATGCTTAAAAGTATTCGAAAAGAAACAAGTGCCAGTAGAGACAATAGATCTGCAGCGAGATCTCAGATATCAGGAGGTACCCGTCAAAATTTTAGACACTGTTGTCAAAAGGACAAGGAAATCGGAAGTACGGATGTGCAGAGTTCAATGGAGCAGACACGGAGTAGAAGAAGCCACTTGGGAACGAGAAGATGCGCTGAAGAAAGAATTTCCCCATCTCTTTAGGAACCAGCCGAATCTCGAGGACGAGATTCCTTTTAAGTGGGGTAGGTTTGTAACGCCCGCGTTTTAATCGCCAATAAATCACCTGTTAAAACACGTGCTAAAAATGTTTTCAAAATCTTTTTTTATCGTTTGAGCTCAACTCTAGTTTATCCATAATCCATCCCAAAGCCTAATCTCTCTTTAATCCTTGTCTTTCCAAATCAGTGGCAAGAACTTCTCTTAAGCCTTTTGATATCTCTCTAAAGCCATCGTCATCAACTAGTTAATCTTTTCCTTCACGTGTGCTCCTCTACACACATTTGTCACCTTTCTCGTCTCCTACCTTGAGCACGCGTACACGTACAACTCACACACACAGCAAGCCATGCACAAAGCAGCACGTACAGCAGCAGTATACGAGCAGAACACGTGCAAGCTTGCAACGCTGAACGAAAACCTTCGCCACGCCATGCACGACACCAGCAAACGACACACACAGCAACACAGACCGGAGGCAGCAGCAGCACGCAATGATGCCGCGCGACGCTAAGCAAAAGCCGCACGCCAGGCTTCCCTGCCAGCAGCACCGCGCAAGCGCACGCGCACGCAGCAGCGTCCCGCCGAGCTCGCCCTGCCGTCCCATCGCCCTGCGCCGTGCATTTACTTCACCTGCACGAACCGTCACCTCCACGCCACCATCGCCGCCGCAAGCCGCCGTCCGCCCCGCGCCACGCTCGCGCCTGCCGCTGCAAGCTCGCCGCCACCGCGTCGCTGCCCGGACGAGTCACGTCCACAGCACCACTGCCGCTCCCGTCTCGCCGCCAGCGCCATTAGTGCGAGACGGCCGAACCTCCATTAACAGGCTGCACGAGCTCCACGAGCTCGATCCCGGCCTCTCCACCGCCTTCCCGCGCCTATAAAAGGGGCTCGCGCCATCCTGCCTCGCCCCAAGCCACCCGGCCTTCCTCTCCCTCCCGAGCTCCCCATCGTCGCCCAGTGCCGCCTTTGCCACAGTCCGCCTGCCGCCGTCGATCTCCCTCCACGAGCCACCCCAGCCCTAGGTGAGGACGGGAATCGGTCGCCCTCGACCTCCTCTCTCTGTTCCCCACTTCCGGCCGCTGCTGGAGGGCCGCCCCACCGCCGGCCGGCCGCCCCCTCGGCCCTCCTGTTCGAGTCGAGGAGGAAGAAGATGGACGTTTTGTCCATAACCCCCTCTCTCTTTTCCTTTTCCAACTGAGACCCTTCCCCCTCTCTTAAGTTCTTTTCACCAAGAAGCCCCTGCAATCCTTAAGTTCTTTACAGATAGATCCTTCTTCCTATTAAAGTACCCCCTAAACATATATAAACCATCATTTTATACACCACCTTATACCCGAATTAATTCCAAACTTCCGCCACACTTTTCCCGGATTTATTTCCACCCAATCATCTACTAATTCCCTAAATAATATTTATTTCTCTATTTTCTGAATTATTCTCTCCTCAAGCTCAGCCGGTAAATCTTTGTTCTTTGTGTTGATTGTGTGCTTGCTTGTGTGTGCCGTAGCTGATAGAGTGAACGAGGAAGAACCCCCGGAGGAGTTTGGAGCCGCATACTGTGCCCAGGAGCCTGAGATCCCGAACCATGAGCAGGAACTCCCGGAGGACTTCGAAGACGGCAAGTTTAATCTCATCCTTTGATGCATGATTTAGTCCCAGTTTTATAAACACAACCCCCTGTTTTGTTTTTATAAATTGCATAAAACCTGGTAGGGTAGCCACCCTTGATTGCTATGATTGTTCCATGTTTGGCCAAAATGATTTCTTTAAAACTGTGTGAGTGCTTTAAAAATGGGAATTGGGTATTTTGGAAAAATGAGGAAAAGAGTTGTGTGGACGAGATGGACGAGTGTGTGTCAGGAGTATGGGTGAGCTCGTACCTTTGTGGTTGAGCGTGTTTGGAGATGTCCATCTTGTCGTTAAGGATCGGGTTGCGTGACATCTCACCGACCCAGCTTTTCAGACAACCACTGACGTTGTATGTGGCAACGGCTTAGCATAAATCCCACTAGTAATGTGCTAGCCATCAGGAGTGCGGGTGAGCAGCGGAAGGACAAGGAGTAGGGATACGATCTGTGTGAGTTATGCCTTGGTTATGTGAGATAATCCCTTGGTTGCTTCCGTGGTGGCTAGTAGGGTTAGCTAAGGTGGGTAATGGCTTTTATAGGATCCGCGCTGGTACCAAAGTGTCCGTGTGGCGGTACCCTACTTGTGGCTAAAGTGTACAACCTCTCTGCAGAGTGTAAAACCTATTCGAATAGTCATGTCCACTATTGGACGAGTCACGATGTGGTTACAAAACTAGTGTTTGGGTTTGAGATTGTTTTCATGGCATGAGTGATTTTGGAACAGAGTATGGTCAGGTGCCTAGCTCTCATGAGACGGAGTCCAGTAGTCCTCAACTGGTTTTCATTTGAGCAACTGAGTTCTTTGATTATGAAAATGTTTTGCGAAAACCTTTTCAAAACAAACCCCTGCATGAGTAAAAGTTAGTTTTTCATAAAATTATGATCCTAGTTATTCCTTGTGCATGTTCTGATATATAGCCCCTCCGTGGGTAGGGTTGGACTTATTGAGTACGTATGTACTCACCCTTGCTTGATTAATTGTTTTTACAGAGGAGGATCCCTATTTTGTTCCCGAGGACGTTGAGTAGGTGGCTGTCCTACACCCAACCCCGTGCTGTGGATCTGTGGTCTCCACAGGAAGTTTCCATGGCGCAAGACTCTAATCCTATCTTAGATGCCGTCAGTGTTATAGTTTGGCTTACAGTCCTTATGTTAGTCCTTGTGGTAGTGGTGCTTCCGTGCCCACAACCTCGACATTTTGTACGGTAATGAACCATTTGTTGTAATAAATGTGCTACCGCCTCACTGGACCTGATAATTGTGTCACATTTAGTCCCCTCTGATGAGAAGACGCCTTGTTCCGCAAAGTGGAGGGTCCTCGAAGTCAAGGAGGGGTCGTGGCAGGGGTTCCGGCAGGGGTGGAGGGTCTGATGGAGCTGCAGGTCCTCGCAGTGCAGGGTGATCGTGGGAGGGTTCCACCAGGTGGAGGGTCCGATGGAGCTGGAGGGTCCTCGCAGGTAGAGGGTGGTCGTGGGAGGGGTTCTAGCAGGTGGAGGGTCCGATGGAGCCGGGAGGGTCCTCGCAGTGCAGCCGGGTCGCCGTGGGAGGGGTTCCGCAGGTGGAGGGTCTGGAGCCGAGGGTCCTTGCAGAGAGAGTGGTCGTGGGAGGGGTTCCCGGGGTGGAGTCTGATGGAGCTGCAGGGTCCTCGCAGTCAGAGAGGGGTCGTGGGTCTGAGGAGGAGGGAGAGGTTCCCCCCACGATGGAGCAGGAGGACCATGAGATGGAGGAGGCGGAGGATGAGCAGGAGTTGGAGAAGGTGGCCGATTCCTCTACGGTCTAGTTGCGAGGTCCTTCTACCCTCCCGCAGCGGCCGATAGAGTTTGGGAACCGCCCGATGATTAGACCCATTGGGAAAAAGTAAATAACGTTTGTCACTACCTTTTCATTTGATATCCTTTGTCACTACCTTTTCATTTGATATCATGAAAATCATAATAAAACTAACAATTTCATCTTAATCACTTGTGGCAGGGGATGGAAGATTGTCATTCAGGGTAATCACAAGCGCAACGTCAACGGCATCTTGGGTCTTCTGTGCAAGACACACTTCCCTGGCATGGTTCAGGTAGGCGACCAGGAGAAGCCGGTAGACACATGGAGGCAGTATGCCTCCTTCCCCGATTTTCCTGATCGAAGGAAGGGGATTCCAAACCAAAGGCGAAGGGTTGAGGCGAGTTGTGGGTAAGTTTTCCTCGCACCGTGTTGCTCAATACATCGTTTTCCTTGCAAATATTTTAGGTAATTGATTGTGTATATCGTGTCTACATGCAAGATTTCTACCAATGTGAGCAGGGATATGAGGCTAAGGCCGAGGAGGAAATTAACAAAGCATGTACCAAGCTCGTGGCGGACATGGAGTACGAGGCGCGCGTCCAGGCCGTCATCGACTACTACGCTTTGTACAAACCACTCCCTCGTTACAAGGTCGACAAAACTGAGGCAAGGACCATGAAGCTGACTGAGGAACAATACATAGAGGTAATTGTGATTTTTTGAGATTAAGTACTTATAATTTCATCCTCTCGTATGTCATACACTTTTGTTGTTGTGTAGGTGATTCCTTCTGGATGGGCCACCATCAGCATCTGGGAGTACTATGCGCATGTGGTGCACACCCAGTGGTGGAGAAGCACGTTGCTTGCCGCGGCGTTTGATGATGCCAGTCCAGCACACCATCAAGGCAGCACCCTCCTCGCACCCTCCTCAGACGAAAAATGGGTACGGCCAATCATTTGCTTTATTTATGCTGATGCTCAATCTGGAGTAATTTCTAATCATATTGCTGTTTTTTCTTTCAGTCGGCGTCACATGGTAACCGGCCGTGTCCTCCGATGAAGGCATACGCTTTGTCCCACAAAGGCAAGGCGACAGCCGACATTGACTACAACCCTGAGGATCCCCCCACGGCGTATACCAATGCTACCGTCCATCCCCGCCTCACTGCTTACTCAGATATGACAAGGGAGGTTCACGGGCCTGAGTTTGATCCGATCAACGAGCCCATTCATGTCATGAGGTCGGGCGGAGGCAAGAAGCATGGGCGATACATGGTTGCCGACAAAGACACTCCAGAGGTCGATGTTCCTCTCTCCTCGTGATTCGAGCAAGGAGCTCGAGCTGCCGACTGTCCATATACCCAAGGCCGACCGTTCACCAGGTCCAGATGCAGGCACTTCAGGTTATTTTCTATTTATTCATGGCTCATTCATTTTTGCGTACATTGGTCTCTATTGTTACATTTGGGGTGAAATGTTGTAGGATGCTCTGGACGAAGAGAGGAGGCTTCGACAGGAGTTTGAGGAGAGGGTGGCGGCAGAACGGGAGCAACATGCGCAACAAATGCGGCAGTGGCATGAGTACTTTATGAGTCTCTCCCAAAACATGGGTGGTCCATCACCATCACCAGTGCTAATGCCACCACCTCCACCCATAACTACTCCTATGAGTCACTTGACAAACTTATTGATTCAGTTCGTTACTGAACGTGCATGTTTCAGCCGTATTTTCTATCTCACACATGCAACCACTCCTTTGTGCAGAATCAGTAGAGACCATCACGTGTTGGTGATTCGACTCAGGACGCAGACTTGTCGGCGAACCAGCACACATTACCTACTCCGCCTCAGTGAGTGTCTATGTGTGCCGTCTCTTGTGGATTTCGGACTTTGTGGCGTCTTTGTGGATCTATCTATCTATATGAACTCCCTGTGATGTTTGTGGAGTCGAACTTGTGGATCTATCTATATGTATAAACTCTCCGTGATGCTAGTGGATCTATCATACATATGTAAAAACTGCATGTGATGCTTTATTGTGATATATAATGCCTGTGATGGATAATATGATGCATGTGATGGATATTCTGATATATATGATGCCTGTGATGAAGTTTTGGGTACGTTTTACATGACCGAGCAACAAAATAAGGGGCTGATAGGTATCTTTGCCGAGTGTTTTTGACCAAGACACTCGGCAAAGGGGCTGTATTCTGGCAGTTTTCTTGTATCGCCGAAAGTGTTTTGACCAAGACACTCAAGACACCAGACCTTGTTCGCCGACGGCCGCGGAAAACCACTCGGCCTACATAGGAACAGTCGCCGAGTGCCTAGAGGTGACACTCGGCGTCTTTGTAGAACCCGCGGCGCGGCCGGCCGCCTAGATTTCGCCGAGTGCTTTAGTCAACAACACTCGGGGAAAGGTCAAAGTGTTGCCGAGTGTTTCCCATACGACACTTGGCGAAAGTTCAGCCGCCAGCTGCCGCTGTCTGTGGAGTGACGGTCGCCGAGTGTATATGCTGACACTCGGCATAAATACGTCGAGTGTTCAGCGTCCAGCACTCGGCGACTATTTGTTCACCGAGTCTTTTTGTGCCGAGTGGGCGACACCGAGTGCTGCACTCAGCGAGTATGTCGCCGAGTGTATTTGGACCTTCGCCGAGTGTTCTGTGCACTCGGCGTCTTCCGGGTTTCCCGTAGTGGCGGCACCGCACCATCATCAGTTTCAGCGAAGCTCTGCACATATACCGTGTTTCCAATATCATCTCGTGTAGCCGGCCTGGCAAGAACATCTCTGCTATACACAAAGAACACGACATCAGATAGATCTTTCAGCTCAGACCACCACATCTGTGAACAGTCGGGCCTGAACGTACTCATAGGTTCTCCATGAGGTACGATAAAAATAGCAATCAATTGTTGTTTCGACACCACGAGATAGCAGTGCTCATTTTGGTCCATGCTGGTTACATCATAGAGAGACTCTAGCTTAACCAGAGAGGTCTTTTACGGTAGACAATACTACTATGTACTACCGTTTGAAAAGGATTCGTATGAAATAAAAAAGGACCATAAAAACTGATTGCAAATAGAAGTTGTTTTGTCAAACTGAGATCTTCTATATAGATAATTTATAATGAGACCTTGTAATATAATATAACATTAAATTAGTTTGTGAATGACCCATATTATCAACCAAGACAATAAGATAGATAGATAGATAGATATAGATAGGTAGATAAAAGTACTGTGGAGAACTCCCCCATAGTTTGCCATTCCAAAAGATATAGATAGATAGATAGATCTGAATTTAATCCAATCTTATTGATAACCTATTTTTTAAAATTATTTTTTCTTTTAATGGTCCTATTTGAGTCGTCTCGGATCAACATGGAGGATTGTTCGGTTCTCGTGTAGAGCAATTGTTCTATGGAAAAACAGCAGGTGCATTTTATGATGACATCAAGAACTCGTTGCTGAAAATCGTTTCCACTAATGAGAAGTGATAATCTATCAAAAACAGTGTTTTTAAGACCACAGGGCAACCTAGGTGAGCTGTGTGCGCTCGGCGACAAGGCGGATCTATTTACCAAGATGAGCTTAGTTACGCTTGGATGCCTACTAGGCAACGCCTTTGAAAGCCTGACAAAAAATAGTGAAGGGATCGAGTACTTCCTTGGGTCTACATCTTTAAACGGTGTGCACTCACCTATAGTAATGAAGCTAAGAAATTATTTCATATAAGTCCATTTACATGCATGAGCACTCACATAGTATAGTGATGAAACGTGTGTTAATCAAACTACCTAATTTGTTTTAAATGGTAGATATTTGAAATAATATATCCTTTGAGATCATGTTCATAAATCATAACTATATATAGAAACTTGCTATCATATCCATGACGATATTAGGATATATGTTTGAACTAAGTAATTATCTTGTGCGAAATGAAATGTTAAGTACCGATATAGTTTACTCCATGATAATATGATATTTATTTAATGAGTGAAATGCACTATGTCCTTAAACTTGTCCAGCTATGTCACTTAGGTCCCCATACTCAAAATGCATTTTTGCTCCCTAAACTTGAGCTCGGGTGTCATTTAGGTCCATATACTCAAAGTGCATATTTATCCTCTAAACTTGGCTTGTCATTTAGGTCCACAAACTTTGTAAAGGCACTCATCTCAATCAAATTGATAAAACTTAATTTTACACATATATAATTTAACTATAGTAAAATAAAATGTGTTTCAAATCACCGTATGTGTAGAATATTGATATTCTTTTACTTTGGAGGAGGTAATATCATATAGGTGCACATGATGTATATACTCAATTATTTTTGAAAAATTATTCAAATCTGAACAACTTGTGGTTGCACATTACTAAACTTAAATTAGGGATTTGTAAGATAAATTACTACTAGAAGGGTGAAGCTAAAGAAGCAATAAAATAAGTAAGAAAATATGCTAATGAAAATGATGGTTTGCTTTAAAATATAAAGTTTGATCTTATCATATTAAGTATATTAGTGGGATGATAATGCATTTCAAGTTTAGGGACCTATATGACACCTGAAGACAAGTTTAGGGAGTTAGATCTGCACTTTGAGAGTATATGGATCTAAATGACACCCGAGCCCAAGTTTAGGAGCCGAAATGCATTTTAAGAGTATGGGGACCTAAGCAGACAGAGCTGAATGATATTTATTTAATTATAGTGTCAGCGTGTGAACGCACGGAGACTATCTATATCCAGTGGCGGATCTACCAATAGAGTGAGGTAGGGCAGCCGCCCTACCTAACCATGGCAGCAATCCCCTAGTATCCCTCCATTTTTTCTCGGAGAATCGAAGAAGATCGAGCGCTCTTGCAGCCGTCTGGAGGAAGATGACGGCACCTGTGCGTTAGAAGCGAACAGAGGGTACGCTAGAATTCTTAGATGGGACAAGCAGTCAGCCCAATTTAGATGACCCATGATGGACAATTGTTGAAAAGCCCATACAATCATTCGATCACCAATTTTATCTGCATCCGACCATCCCAACTCCCTGTCTCCATTCCTGTCGAGCGCCGGCGCTGCGCCACCAAGAAACGGTGAACCCTAGCGGCACTGCGGCATGGAGAGTGGTGATCCCGATCAATCGGCATTGGGCGCCGGTACTGGGAGAAACTGCAACGCCGGAGGCAATGAGCGCCAAGCAGGAGCCCACGCTTTGACTCCGTCTAAGCAGGCAGGAGGAGCAGTTTGGCAATGGCGATGGTTCCAGGCCATGAATGATCCGAGGATACAATTTTCTAAGCCGCCTGGAGGACCCACTCATGCTTACTGAGTGGTTTTAGTGGTCGTGCGTTTCCTTATCATGTTGACCAACTGTCCAAACTTTTATGGGAATATACGGTATATAGTTTTTTTTGCGAATGGTATATAGCTTTGTTGGTTGAAACTCCGCCCTACCTACGTTCTTTTCCTAGGTCCGTCACTGTCTTTTTTTTAAGACGTGCAAAGCACGTTTTTCATTAATAGAAGAGAGAGAGAGTTTTACAACGCCACGATGGGAGAACCCCCAAAGTGCGAAGGAACAACAAGATTACATCTGAAACGAGCAGAGGAAAAGAAAAGAGATTCCACACCACCAACACGAGCTAGACTACCACAAGGAAGGAGAAGGGTACAACGGAGAGGCCCCTAAGGACAGCCCCGACACGCGCAGACGGACACCGAGGAGACCCGCACATCACCGCTTGCCAAACAACTTGCAACAGCGTGGACCGAAGTGGAGGTTCCGCAAGACGATGCCTCCAGGAAGGGAGCGACGACGACGCCGCCATCGTCCGCCTACCCGCGAAGGGGCAGGCAAGGTCTTCACCCGGCAAACCAAGGCGATTGGAGGCCGCGACAATGCCCCCAGCAGGGTAAGTCCATTGTCGGCCTAGCAGAAGCTAGACAAGGCTTTCGCCCCAGCCTCGGATGCCAATCCACGACCGGCCAACGCAAACAAGGAGAGAGCAAGGCGGTGGAGAACGCAGCAGGAAGCCTCGGCGCAGGCGAGAAGAACAGGTGCATGTAGCCGCCACAACCAAGACGACGGCAACAACACCCCCGGGACCAAACGCAGCCGTCCGAACCACCTCGCCGCCTAATCGCCGACTGCAACCTGAAGAAGGATCCAAACCGCCAAACCGCGGACCCCGAGAAGAGGGAGGAGCCGTGACCGCCGACAGGAGGAGGGCAGCGCCACCAAGGGGGCACAACGACCCGGCACGGGAGGGACACCGCGGCCAGTAGATGGACGTCGGCGGGGGAGCCGACCACCGGGAGGCCGCGGCGACGGCTAGGAACAAACCGCAGTACGGTCGACGAGGTCGGTGGGAGGGAGCGCAGACGGCGGCGTTGGCGAGGAGGAGCCGAGGCGTCGAGGCCGGAGGGCGGACGGAGGAGTCACGGTGGGCGCGTCACACGGTGTGAGGGCCAACAAGCGCGACGTGCCACGGTTCGCGTCAACGGAGAGGAGCGCCGGCCCGTGAACCGGCAGCTGCCCCCCGCAGCCCGCCAGAGGCGCAGCTCCCACACGGCGCGCCGGCGGAGGAGGCGGGGCGCGCCGCCAAGGCGCCAGAGAAGGCCGGGCGCGCGCGCCGCCGGGTGAGGCCGCTGACCGGACCGACAGATCGAGGCGCGCGCTTGCCGAGGGCCGAGGGCGGCGGCGTCATTGTCGTGGCTCCGAGGATGACGGGCGGCGAACCCGACGGACGCCCGCGAGACGGGCAGCCAACCGGTACAACGGTGCCGCCGGGTCACGGTCCCCGCCCAGCCCGCTGCAGCCCGCCACCGGCAGCCCTGAAGCGCCTGGGCCGGCCGAGCGCAGATGCCAGCCGAGCACGCGGACGAAGCGCGCTGGTCTCCGCACGCGTGGGCACGCAGATGCGGGGCGCGGTCGGCGTCGCCGCCGGTCGCGCCGCCATCGCGCCGCTGCGGGCCACGGGTCCCGACGCGGCTCCACTCGCCGGAGGGCACCGCCGGGGACGCCGGATTGCCGCGAGAGGGCGCCGCCGGGGACGCCTGATTTGCCGTGAGGGGGCTTCCCGCCGGCCGGCCGAGGCAGGGCGCGGCCGCCGGAGCAGCACCCGCCGCCCAGATCGGGCCTGTGGCGACCCAGTCGGGAGCGCGCAGGAGAGCGAGAGAGGGGAGGGTGGCGGCGGCCACCCCGGCCTGCGCGCTGGCGCCGGTCGGGACGGGGTAGGACGGCGGCCTCCGGCGACCCGCGCCTAGGTCAACCAGCGGGTGATGGTGTGGGGAGGAAGGGGAGGTAGAGGAAGGGGGAGATGGAGAAGAGGGAGGTGAGGCCGTGCCGGCCGCCGCCGCCTACGGGCACGGCAGCGGCGGCCGGAGGAGCCGCGGCGGCGGTGTCGAGGGGCGGCGGCCGGGGTGTGAAACTGTGAAGTGTGAGCGCATCCAATGCAAATTCCAATTAGTTATCGGAAGAGATGATTCCCTCCATGGCAAAATAATTTCTCTCGTGCTTGCAGTACCGAGTCTGTCACAGTATGCTTTCCTCGCCGCCACCGCCGCCGGTCCCAGGGTCATCATCGTCGGCGCCGGCATGTCGGGTAGCTATACATTATGCCATTATCGTATCCATACCAAATCCTTCATACAGTACATCTCTCTGCGCGTGTATATGTACAGAGGACGCTAGCTAGCTCATTAGCTTTTTTGGTTTGTCAAAGCAGGGATCTCGGCGGGGAAGAGGCTGTCGGAAGCTGGGATAACGGACCTGCTGATTCTGGAGGCGACAGACCACGTCGGCGGGCGGATCCGCAAGCAGAACTTCGCCGGCATCAACGTCGAGGTCGGCGCCAACTGGGTGGAGGGCATGAACGGCGACAAGATGAACCCCATCTGGCCCATCGTCAACTCCACCCTCAAGCTCAGGAACTTCCGCTCCGACTTCGACTGCGTCGCTCAAAACGTCTACAAGGAGAAGTATATATACGCCGTCGAGTGAACCGAAAAGAAGCAGCAGGCGGCTTAATTATGCTAGTTAACCAAATATAATTAAACTACTAATCAGGCGCATGCATGTGAACCAAAAAAGTTGCACCAATCAGAATTATTTAGACGTTAGATATAGATAGATAGAGACGTACACACACATATGTTAGCATCCATGCATATTGTTGTCCCAATTAACATTACTATGCATGCTAATTTGTATATTTTGCTGGCAGTGGTGGCCTCTATGACCAAGATTACGTTCAGGAAAGACTTGACCGGGCGGATAATGTGGAAGAGAGTGGGAAGATACTCTCCGGCACGTTGCATCCTAGTGGCAGCAACGACATGTCCATCCTTGCCATGCAGCGACTCTACGATCAGTACGTACATAAACTGCTTAATTCATCTCCTGTCTGTCCTAAATAAACGTTTGTGTTGTAAAAGAATATTATTGCATTGCATTATTCGTTTCAGTGCTGTTCTAACAAATCTTTAAAAAATATAGGGTATACATATGTGTATATATAGTTGATAGTAGGATGCCTCCGTGTTTTTCTCGAGAACTTATGCGCACTCCATCAAGAAGATCCAACACGTGTAGCATTTTTCTTTTTTAAAACGTGCATAGCACATGTTTCATTAAGAAGAAAATAAATATTTTAACACAACTTCAGAAGAGATCCTAAAACGCAAAGTTACAAGATCCACCACCAACTAGAAACTAATACACATAAA
Organism: Cenchrus purpureus; assembly: GCA_022644695.1. Classification (NCBI taxonomy): domain Eukaryota; kingdom Viridiplantae; phylum Streptophyta; class Magnoliopsida; order Poales; family Poaceae; genus Cenchrus; species Cenchrus purpureus. The sequence continues at coordinate 124,592,998 of CP053465.1, read as the reverse complement.
AGGATGAGAGAGAGAAGCAAAGCATCCACCAGGCTCGAAAGAAAACCATGGTGGCAAAGCATCCACCGACCAACACATCAAATCATCCGTTAGAGAAGAATCACGACAGCAAAGCACCCGCCGGAGAAGCACGATGAAAAGCATCCATTAAGAACTACAATTCATCATCTACAATCAACAACGAGCAACTCAATAGGGCGGCAAAGCACCCGTCATGACCTAATTAAGCAACCAAGGTGATAGTGTGTAAGAAGAAGCGAGGCAGGTACAGAGGGTGAGCTACCGACCAGGATACCAAACCTCAAGGAGGAAAATGGTGCAAGAAAGCATGGCGACCAGAGCAAGTGCATGGTGGAGTGAAGGGGAAGGGGAGAGGGGAACGAAGAAGAAAGAAAACGACCATAGCTGATAAACGAGGTGAGGAAGGGCAGGACAGGCTCGGAGCACATGTATCAATGGCAAGCTGACAAAGCAGCACTACCCACCCGGCGTCCCTACGACCGTCAATGTCACCGACAACACCCTGACAAGGGACCAAACATGAGGGGACGATCGACGCTGAACCAAGTGACCTACTTCGAGACAACCAAGCAGCAACCAGACTAGACGACCCGAGAAATCGTGGGAGAAATTGGGGAGAGGCCATCTGCTTGCAAGCAAACACCGGATTTCGCCTTGCCCTAACTCCCTAGAGGACGCTGACGACCCTTAAAAGGCACATCTTGAACCTGCATAGCCTCAACGCCACTAGTGTTTGGCACACACGACAAGTCATAAGCCACACCAGCTGCAGGACGGGCGGCCTCCGCCAGACCCACCCGTGGACAGGATGGAGGAGGACCTTCACCGGTCGGGGAACGACCACTGTCGTCAGGTCAACGCACGTAGAGCCGCCGCCCTGCCCTGCGCCGAATCCACCGCCACCCACGTCGGATCCATGTCGGGGAGCTGAGGTCCAGTTCCACTGCCGAGAGGGTGCACCACCGCCCGAACCCGTGGAGCACCTCACTGAAGGGGTCACACCGTCGGGCCCCACCATGTGAAGCCACATCGCCGGGTGTCAGCGTGAGGCCTAGACCACCATCAGCCGCCACTGCAAAAGCCACGCTGACGCCCACCGTTGTCACCACCGTCGTCGGTGCAAAGGTCAACGAGTGGAGTGCCTGGCAACCCAGACCAGCTGGCCCCCCATCAAATCCGGGCAACCCCGACTGCGAGCGAGCGGCGGCCGACCAGCCGGATCTGACCGATGGCCGTGCCTAGCCACCGCATGAGGACCCGAAGTGGCCAGCCGTAGCTAGAGCCCACGGAAGGAGGGAAGGAAAGGAGAAGAAAGAGGAGGGAAAGGAGGGATGAGAATGCGGCAGCCAACGCTTGGATCGTTCAACAACCTGAAGCGTATGAAAAAACGGCTAAACATCCCATTTGGATAAAAATGACTTTTGAGACTTAGAATACATAGCTTCGAAATTAAATTAGATAAGAGGGTAAGACCCCACAAATACTGATAAGACTCGCCGACTTAAGATTTGTCTATTTGAGATAACATATGCCATATGCACATTCGATGGGTTTGCAGCTTGCGACAGCACAGGATGATGGTGTTGCGTGCGATGGCGTGGAGCATCGCGTGAATCATGTTTGTACTCACCCCTGTGGGCTTTATTAGCAAAAATGTGGAAAGTATGGGCTGCTAGTTGCAGATTGGAAAGATGCCCCTCACATTTAGGTAGTGAAGATAAGTTGATTACTACTTGCAAGATAAGTGACAATGATAACTTGCAAGTAAATCTACTCATGTGAATTGACCTAAAATCTAGTCGGAAACTTCAATAAAAATAATAAATGTTGAAAGCCTCAAACAATTGTTGTTGCAAATTATTTTATATAAGCAAAATTATACTAAAGCAAATCATATCAGCAATAGAGATCATTTATATATATAAAACTGTTAGAGTGGTGCAGCGGAATCCGGCCCGGACCGCTATACCCACGAGTCGGCACCCTACCAGGCCTTGGTCCACCGAAGCTCACAACAACAAGACCCTGTGCCTAACTCAACCCAAAAGACTAGTCTGATGGGTGAGGACTGCCCCCACCTATCTGTTGTGCTCCTCCCCCGTCAATTCTCGATGTGGGACTAAATCCAACAATCTCCTCCGTCACACATTGGGCCCAACTCTTCTATCACAACCATCCGTGTGATCTCTCGAAGATGTTATCCAGACCCCGAGTCTAACTCTCTAGTCACAACCATCTGTGCGACGTGAGTTAGAGTGGCGCAACAGAATCCGACTCGGCCCGCTATACCCACGAGTCGGCACCCTACCAGGTCTAGGTCCACCAGAGCTCACAACACAAGACTCTGGGCCTAACTCAACCCAAAATACTAGCCTGATGGGTGAGGACTGCCCCCACCTATATATTGTGCTCCTCCCTCATCAATTCCCGGTGTGGAACTAAACCCAACAAAACTGATGAAATAAGTATTATAAACAATAATTCCCATATATACAACGCTAGTAACCCATTTGTGTAGTATCGCCCGTGTTATGGAAAAAAAGTGTATATTTATTACATTTTGATTTATGGCTTTAGCAAAAAAACAAATGTTCCAATATAATAATAAATATAATAGCTTCAGTATCTGGTTGCACCTATTAGGTTAGTCTCAATGCATAGTTTCTTTATATTGTTATCAAAATTGAGAATTTGGTATTTGTGCTTGTAAGGTTTTATGGAGATGGAACTGTCTCTGTCATCTTATGGAACTCTCCCTAGTAATGATTTTGCCAATTCGGCAATTTGATTTTGTGCCAACATATTTAATGCTCATAAAATCCTATGACCCGCAATGGATGTCTACAAGCTCTCTACAACATTTCATATAGGAAGAGAAAGGGTCCATGTAGGAAAGAGAAAAGGAAGAGAGAAAGCAGTTAGTTGGCCAAATTTTTTGGCAAAAACTTTTGGAGTCCCTTTCAAAGCCTATTAGGAGAACTAAACATAGACTAATTACAAAACTAATTACACAAATGGACGGAAAATCGCGAGACGAATCCATTAAACCCAATTAATCCATAATTAGAGATTGTTTACTCTAGCACGACGTTATCTAATCATGGCATAATTAGGCTCGTTAAAATCATCTCGCGATTTTAGTGGGGGTAGGGGGTTATGGAATGAGTATTGTCATTAACTGCGTTTAATACTCCTAACTAGTGTCGAAAAATTGATGAGACGAGTAGAGTTGGGAAAATTTTGAGAACTAAACAGGGGCTGGCGAGATGCATTAGGCACGGGCTCCCATACCGAGCGGGTCCCACCATGTGTTGCTGCTCTTCTCTCTCCTTCCTCGCGAGGCAGAGGACGACCACGGCACCACATCGATCGGGCGGGCACGCCACCGACGAGCACGAGGCGGGCGGCGGCCGAGCGGAGGGACCGCGACTGTGAGCACAAGGGCGGGACGGCCGCCGAATGCTAGGGGAGGACGGATCAACACTCGAGCATGGAGCGGGCGAGGTGGTGCCGTGGCAGACCGAGCCACCGAATGGGAGGAAGATGCCGCCTACCGGTGCCTCTGACGGCTGGCCAGAGATGGGGGTGTGGCCAGAGGCGGAGCTCCAGGGCAGGCAATGAGGCCGAGCTCCGTAGGCTGTAGGTGGGAGCAAGTGGAGGCGGATGCGACTCCTACCGTCGCGAGGCGGGAGCTCGACTGTGCGAGGAAGTAGGAGCCCAGCGCGGGGAGGACGGCCACGACGACGCAGCTGACACGCGGGACGGGCGACCTGGGTGTCGCACCTGGCGCGATGCGGAGGGTGGGAAGGTGTCGCCAGCCTAGTCGCAGAAGGCGGTGAAATGCATTACGCGGTATAGCTCTGCATGAGCTTATCGAAATAGTGTTGCATGTCCCACTTAGAAGTTTTGAAATTTTTGAACCATTGTCCCAAAGTTGAGATTCAAACAACTTTTGTAAAAATTCATATGAAAAAACAAATTTCAGTCACTAGAGGACAAAAGTTTTGGGATGGGTGAAATTTGTTTTTTTCATATGAATTTTTACAAAATTTGTTTGAATCTCAACTTTTGGGATAATGCACATCTTGTTTGGTAATATTGGTGTGCAAAAGTTTAAAATTTTTCAAAACTTCTAAATGGGACATGCAACACTATTTCGATAAGCTCATGCTATACCGATATTTTCACCACGCGAAGGCAGTCAGTGGATCCATAGATGCCTGCGTGGTTGTGTGGCGGGCGACGGGGAGGTAGAGCAGGTCGAGCAGCAGGGCGTAGCAGGCTGCCGCGGCGAGCTCGGCCATGACTCCATCAGGGAGAGTGCGGAAGCACCAGGATAGAGCATGGCGGCCTTCGTTGGAAGAGGAGCATGGCTGCAGCATAGGGAGGTGGTGTGGACACCGGCTTCCGAGAGCTCATGGCACCAGCCCAGGGCAAGGTGCGGCGGTCGGCGTGCGGCAAATGCGCTAGTGCAGTGACTAGAGGGAAGTGGCGTGAGGAGAAGGGAGGAGGGGAAGGGACAAGGATGGGAGTAAATATGCAGACCCCACATAAAGACATGTTGTAGCAAGATCATTGAACATGTATTCTACAACACTTGCTATATCCTATGTGGACACTGTCGGTGCAATGAACCGGCAGTCCACCACGGGGTAGGCTATGGTGGTAGATTGTTTGGTGGGGATCACAAGAGACTAGAGCTAGATGGTGAACAAAGGACACAGGTTTATCCGAGTTCGGCCGTCGGGAGGCGTAATACCCTACGTCGCCGGTGTGTGTTGTATTGATGGTTCCACAATTGGGAATCCTCCGAGCTTGTTTGAGGGGGTCCTCGCCGCCCTATATAGCACAGGGGCGGGGTTTACAGATCTCGAGAATCTATAGCTAACCTTACATAAGATTTGGCCTTGGCTCAAGCAATATCTTTCCTAACTAACCGATCTTCGTTCATGGGATGATATCTCCTCAGGCGCCGCCTCATCCTGATCCATACGCCGTACCGTATCTCCACACGGGTGGGCCCATCTCAGATATCGTATACATCGTCATGAAGCGCCTCCGTGTGGGACCCGGGTATATCCCCACTAGCCCCCGGCGCTTCTTAACCAGACTGCAACTTCAATCTTTAGCTCCGCGTACTTTTTTGCGCACCCTCGCCATTTAGCCGAGTGCTTAACGCCTTTCATCTGAGTGCTTTGAATGTTGTCAGATCTGATCTTCAGTGCAGCTGAGTGGTCTTTGAAACTGAACTCGTGGTTGCCGGGTGGTTGAGGAGAGCTCTTCACCATGTTTGTGATTTTTCAGATCATCCAGGATTGGAAATTGTACACTTTCGTCGAAGACGAAGTGTACACACTTAGTCCCCGAGCCTAGATAAAGATTGAAAAGGTTTATCTAGGGTCAAAAGAGAATCAAAGCGACCGCTCCCTAATGTCTTCTATAACGGGTGCCCCTTTGGAAAAAAGGTACCTCTGTTACCTACCAACTTTAGTCAACGAGACTTTGTCTTGGTATGATCCCGGGTGATCGTGTTGGCGGGTTTTAGCCGCTGAATGGGCGCATCTCCAGATGTGTCCATTAGGGCAGTCCCCGAGGTTCGGAATAGTTAAAGTTACTATTTCGAATCTCTAAAAAGGATTTAGTTCGGTATTACCATCATCCCATTTGGGAGAGTACCACTTGGATCATCGACTGATGCACGGTGTTTGGTTAGAGCTCCACCCTATGCCAAATTTGCCAGTATGGCCCACCGTGTTCTCACGAGCACTCACAGGTCACTGTCCTAGTCATCATATTCGTGACTTCTGAACAGCTTTGGCCTATGTATGGCATGCCTCCGGGAGAACACTCATGAGCTAGTAGACGTTCGAGACTCTCTTAGGAGTCGAAACCGATTTTTCGAGGGCGGGTTATCTGATAACCTGGCAATATGTGACTCTGGGTCACGGCCTCTGAGTGGTTTAAGCCACCGATTTTGGAAGGCCCTTTTTAATTTTAAGGGTGTCTTCCCGTAGAAGGGAAGGTTTTTAACCCCTTGGCTCATTTAGAGCCACGGCCCACTAAGGCCCAAAAAACCGGAATCGGAAGCGTCACGGATAAGGCTGAGCACTGGCGCACCGCTCGCGGGTCATACTCGCGAGTTTCTCGCGAGAAGAATCTCCGGTGCTGCGGCGACGCGACCGCACGGGGGGTGGGACCCGCCATGACCACCGCTCCATCTGCCGCATTTAAGGCAGCCCAGAGGCGTGGCTCGCCACGCGCCCCTGCAGTAATGTCGCTTCACTTCCCATAGGAAACCACGCAGCCACCCCTTGCTCTTCCTCCTCCGGCCGCTCCGCCTTTCCGAGTAGTTTTCCATGGGGCGTAATGAACGACATCTAGATCTGGTCTTCGACCTTCAGGCTAATCTGGTGGTAGCCTGAATAGCAGTCGAGAAAATAGAGCGGGGCACAGACGTGGAATCAACGACTTGGTCTATTCAGGGAGGGTGAAGGGTCTTTGGGGTAGTGTTTGTTGAGATCGGTATAATCAACGCACATTCTCCATTGCTTATTCTTTTTGGATACAAGAACTGGATTAGCCGGCCGATGCTGGGTGATACACCTCTTTGATAAACTTGGCAGCCTAACTTGACAGTAACCTCTACCCCTATTGCCTCCTTGCGGTCGTGCGAACCGACGAAACTTTTGCTTGATCGGCAGCATTCGGTCAACCTTCAAGGAGTGCTCGGTGAGCTCTGGGCACTCTCGCATATCTCCGGTTTCGCGAATATGTCGAGTTGGCACGCAGGAACTCGACGAGCACGCTTTTCCTATTTAGGTCCGTTGGCCCCTATAGTCGCCGTCTTCGAGGGATCCTCGAGGTTGAGCGACACCTTCTTCACTGACCTCCTTCTCCCGCTGGATCGCCTCCATCACCGGCTTTGGTCGGGATCTCCGAGATCTACCGGTCGAGCTTGCTGGTAGCCACCGTGACTTCAGTGCATCGAAAGATCCGTGGTGGCGATGTGGAGGTTCTCCTTCTCACAGTGCATCGGCCGTGTTGGAGTCACCTCTGAGGGTAATGACCCCGTTTGGCGCAGGCATCTTCAGCACCATGTAGGTATAGTGGGGCACCGCCATGAATTTGGCTAGCGTCGGCCTGCCGAGTATGCCATGATAGGGTCGTCTCAAGTCCGCCACTATGAAGCTGACGCACTGTCCCGTAGTTCTCGATCGTGCCAAGGTGACCGGGCAGAGATCTCGGCCGAGTGGTACTGAAGGATCTCCGGGTACGATCCCGAAGAAAGGCTTGTCGGTCGGGCTCAAGTCCAAGGGAGTGAGGCCCAACTCCTTGAGCGTGCTGGCGAACAATATGTCGAGGCCACTGCCTCCGTCCACCAGCATCTTGCAAAGTCCCACGTTGCGAATCGTAGGCTTCAACACGAGGGGGTACCGCCCGGGTTTGACGACTGCCTCCGGGTGGTCCTCCCTACTGAAGGTGATCGGGACTTCCGACCACCGCAGGAACTGGGCGTCTGTGGCCGGGCCGCTGCAGACACCGAATTCTGCGTGAGCTTAGCTTTGCTTCCCTCGATCTGTCCGCCGTAGATCATGTTGACCGTACGGTCGGCGACCTGGAAGTCTTCCTCGTCATCATCCGCTGGGGGAGCGCGCTTTCCCTTGCCCCTGTCGTTCTTGGAGGGACCCTTTGTCGGTGTTTTAGACCGGCAACCTACCAAGGGGAGTACCCGGTAGATGAATGTGGCCTCGCCGAGATCGGTAACTCGAAGGAGAGACACGTGGCACACAATTTAGACGCGAGGTTCGCCGAGGTGCGTAAAACCCTCACGCCCGTATCTTTGCGTAGCTCGGATTGATTGGGGTGTGTTTACAAGATGATGCGGATGATGAGATAGGGGTCCCCGCCGCCTTATATAGTCCGGAGGTAGGGTTACAAGTCGGTTTGCTGAGGAGTACTAGCTTACTCTACATGGATCCGGACATGTCTAGCCTCCTAACTAAGTACTAATCCTCCGCTTGCCTTGCGCTCCACGCCAACAGTGCGCTGTGGGCTCAAGTCGAGTAGTCCCGTGGGTCCACAGTGAGTAGTCGGTCCCGGTACCCACAGTAGTAGGCCCAAGGATGTCTGTACGACAAGCCCCTGAGTACTTTGTAGTCGAGCGGGATGTCTTGAGTAGTCTTGATGGCCTTGGCGAGTAGTCCTTGAGTCCCCGAGTTCCACAAGCCGAAAGTCATCAAGAGTGCTTGAATTATCCCGAGGTACGAAGGTACTCATGATCTTTGAGTAGTCTTGAAGTCTTCTCGAGTAGTCCCCAAGCGTCCCGAGTGCTTCTCTCGAAGGTCTTCAATGGTACTCGTGTTGTCCCGATGAAGAAACCATATGGAAGATGCGATTCAGAGAATCGCATTCCATATAGAATGTAGCCCCCGAGCCTTAGGTCGAATCGCAGATTCAAGCTGAGGGTCAATCTGAAGTTCTGCCAATCTTATCCCGAAAAATCCGGAGAAAACCGAGAAGGACACGTGGCACGGAGCCCCGAGCCTTGAGTCGAGTACTCTCTCTCGAATTGAAGGATCATCTTGACTGTATAATGTGTCCTGAGTGGGTCTGGGATCTGGTTGTAGCCCACTGAGTCCATCTGACATAGTCGAGCCCCGAGACCGAGGCGCCGAATCAAATTAAGAGTCGTGCAAGGCTGCCGAGTCACCCGCCTCGCGCCTTATCTCGCTCCGAGAACTGAAGCCGGCCGGTTATAAATAACCGGTAAGCCCCTTAGGGTTTTTCACCCTTAGCAACAGCATTCGCACCGATTGGATCTGAGAGACTGCCCTCTCTGCTCCGCCGCTGCCGCCGCCGCCACAAAGTAGATTGGATCTACTTGCGCCGCAAGAGCCGCCTCCTCACCCGGCGAATGCGCAGTGAAGACTCCTGACTTGGAGGATGAAGGCGTCTCCAAAGAAAGAGCAAGAAGACGGTAGCGTCGAAGAGGAGCCATGATGAAGCTGGAGATGCCGGCCGATCGTCGTCATCGCCGCTGCGTCCTCGCCCCAATCCGGCGAAGGAATGGAAGAAGGCAAAGTTGAAGACCGAGGACCTTCTTGCCTTGGTCAATAGTGGATTCTTCCGCGAGAAAGAGATGGATCTATGGCGCACCGCCACTGGGGATCCATACCCAATGGAGAAGAATCCAGACGAGATCCCGATGTTCGCCCGGTTCGTGGAGTGTGGACTTACGTGCCGCCGATTTCTTCAAGGGGCTCCTTAGGTACTACTAATCGAGTACCTCAACCTCAACCCTAATGGTATCTTCCACGTCTCCATCTTTGTACACTTCTGCGAAGCCTTTGTGGGGATCAAGCCCCACTAGATCTTGTTTCGGAAGTTCTTCCAGTTGAAGCCGCAACCGAGCAGCAATGACCCGCGAGTAGTCGGAGGCGCTGGGATTCGGATGTGAGAGGATGCCGCCGACCAGTACCTGCCGTACAAGTTGATAGACTCCAACCAGGACTAGAAGGCAAAGTGGTTCTACATCTGCAACCACCATCCGAGGCTGCCGAAGCCGAGCGGTCATCAACCGAAGCATCTTGCGCCCGTGGTGGAACACAGCCCACCATGCGGGAAGGTATCCAACTACCCTGCCAAGAAGATCAAGGCTCTGGCGGGTTTGACCGAGGGCCGAGCACGTGGCCTTCGGTTTTATGAAGAGGAGGGTGCATCCACTGATGGCGCGAGACACCCTCGGGTACCAAGATGCACGGCGGCGAGGATACATCCGGATGTCGGCCAAGTCGAGGGCGGCGTCCTTGTTGAGGTGGGCAAAATCTTCAAGGATATGCCCCGTACACACCGTGCCGGTCTTGGGAGTACTCTGTGACGCGCCAAAACAGTCGAAGTAATGACATAAGCCCCAGTCTTGATTTGCTTGATGTAGTCGTACTCATGCTTGCTTGATGTTGTAGGATGATGTGGAGAAGTACATCTCCGTCCCGCCCTCCCCTCTGCGACTTGAAGGACAAAGCGGTGAGGAAAGCGGAGCCCAAGGGAAGGAGTCCGCGAAGTCGGTGAAGGCGATGATGCCGTCGTCATCGAGGGCAGCTCGATGGCGAGGATGAAGAGATCTTCTTGCGGCCAGTTCCAACTCCGCTCAAGGTTCAGCGGTAGGGATGCCTTGAACAGCCGGTCATCGAGAAGCCATCTAGCCTAGAGGCTAGCTTGCCGGCGCCCGCCTGGGAAGCCCGCACAATGTGGCATGGAAGCGCTCGCTGTCAAGAAGTGAAGATCTCGAAACCACCGGCCCGAGGGGTGAATACCACGACCAAAGTGATCGAGTCTGATAGCGAGTGATGCAGTGTGACAAGCTCATTTGATCATTGCAGGATATCCCTCCTCGGACCCCATTGATCAGGTGGCGAGGATGTGCAGAGCAGGTGGGGCGGGAGGCGAGAAGAGTGTCGGCCCGCCTCCAACCTTGAAGAAGCCGTGCAGTGGCGGCACAACAAGAACCCGGCCACCGTGGGCCCGGTGCTGGGCATGACCGGAGGAGGCTCGAGGCCGGGCCGCGAGGCTGGCATAGTTGATATTGCCGGTATACTAGGTGCTCAGGCCGTGACCGTGGTGCGGTCAACCTGTAAGTTCTTATGAACTTTCAAGTAGTCGTATCGAATCTTGCATTCTTGTTGACTTCGTGATCACGAGAAATCCACGGACTTGTCATGGGATGGTGAGGAGACCAACACTCCGGCCGATGGAGATGACCGCTCGTGAGGTGCGAACCACCACACCGCTGTTGTGGAGTGGAGAGTCGTTGGAAGAAGCCACCTTGGTTGAAGGTATGTGTCCTGTCACCATGGTCATCATGCATAGTAGTCTGGGATTGATGTACTCATCTTGGCGGAGCACAAGGAGGAGCCTCGATTCACAGCCGTGGCCATGGAGCGGCTGGGTGAGAGGGGCCATGGCGGGGCGTTGAGAAGAGCGCCGAGTTGGGTGGTAGCCCCAGTGCGGTGCAGCGATCCGCTCCACGGGCAGCAGGGCGTAGTCGTGAGCCCCATCATAGAGAAGCTGCACCGCCGCGTTCGGCGGCTATGCAGGAGGGCATCTTGGGGTGTCTTGAGCTGAGACAACCTTGTCGATCGGCCGTTGTTGCTCTGAGCATGGAGTCATGGCGTGCCGCATGGGTCAAGGTATGCGTTGTGAGTACCTCGAGTATCTTGCTTTGTTGAATACAAGTACCCGTTTGGTTACATCTTGCGCGGATGTGGTGAAAGATCCGTGAAGTCCGATCTTCGAAGGGTATGGCGACACCTGATCCTTCGTCGAAGGCTGGAGAAGGAGCTAGACAAGTCGAAGAAGCATGCGGCTCTGCTCAATCAAGCTTGGTGCCTTCGCCTAGATATCATAGAAGTGCACAGAGATGCGGGAAGAGGGGCGACTTGATTCGGAAGAACAAGTCTCGGGAAGAACAAAGGTATGTATCTTCCACAGCCTTTGAGTACTTATTGAAACACGTGTAGTGATGAGTTGTTATGCGAGCTTGAGGCAATGGTTGACCAGGTGAAGGCGTCGGAGAGCGGACCTCAAGAATATCGTGTATCTGAGGCCGACAAAGAGGTACTTGAGTGAGTGCGCTCAGTTGCGCCATGAGTGTATCAAGCACATGGGCTCGTGAAGCCTCGATCGTGACCTTGTCAATTGCTATAAATCTCTGAGAAGCTCAATGAAGATTGCGAGAAGCTTGAGGCCAGGTGAAGAGCTTGAGGAAAGCGCTACCCATTCAGGCTGGTGCCACATCCGGTGGACCCAAGATTGCTCCATTGGTGGACCGGTTGAAGGAAGCCCCGGGCGTGGCGGCGATATGTCAAGCACTTGGCGAAGTCGATCCCAAACCAGTCTTGGCATACATGAGTCATATTTCCAAGGCTCCGTGGATGTGTAGTCGCGGTGGACTTACGTGACTGTCGATGATCGATTACAAGACCCTTCTCGAGGAGATGGCGCCCATTCTTGAACAAGTGGCGGAAGAAGCTCAACCTTGTAGATGTACACATGAGGTAGCTAGAGTAGTGATGTAAAACAAACAAAGTAGTTGTAACTTGTTTGGATTATCAATGAAAGTTGTCCACATATTTGTATGTGGAATGAGTACTCATGGCCGCCACTTGCAGCATGAAGTGTGAGTACCAAACCGTGGAAAAGTTGTGAGTAGTAGTACTCGGTGAGATGCACGATGGAAGGCACGATAAAGAAGTTGAATAGAATCAATCTTTATTCTTGATGAAAGTACACACGGATGGCCGAGCCGTTTACAAGTGTAGTCGCCGGGACTGTAGGCCGCCTCTGACTGAGTGTGGTGCTAGGACCCTTGAGCTTCTGACTGAGATCAGATCCGTTAGTAGCCGTATAGGTGGATCTAGAGTACATGGTCTTGACCGCCGCTAGAGTCCTATGCTTGCGGCCCAAGATCCGTTAGTAGCCGTTGTGTGGATCTTGGAGAAGAGTAGTCCAGGAGACTAGTGCTGGGGAGAGGCAGCTTCTGAGAGTCGTGAGTAGTCGTATAGACTGGACCCAAATGAGTAGTCGAGCGACTACGCGTAGAAGCGACACAGTTGGTCGACGTTCCACGAGTTGTTGATGTCGTCGCCTTCAAGTGTTTGGAGGCGGTAGGAGCCTGGTCCGGTCACCTTGGAGATTGAAAAGGGACCTTCCCATGGTGAGCTTGTGTAGTCCGTCAGTGTTACGGATGCGACGGAGGACTAGATCGCCGGCGTTGAAGGATCGTTCCTTGGCGTTGCGATCATGGTAGCGTCGGATACCCTCGGTACCTTCTTGATTGGACGGTAGCGAGCGGCTTCTTCGAGGCCGTCGATGTCAACCCGTCTGCTGTCTTCTGAGATGCCTTCGTCGTATTGCTCTACTGCCGGGGATTCCCACATCACGTCGGCAGGTAGAATAACCGAAGTAGACCCGGGGAAGTAGGGGTGACCGAAGCCCCGTGCATTGGGTAGTTCCTTGATCCACTTGCCTCCTTTGGTGTTGGCTGCGTCGTGCAATCGCTTCTTGAGAGCGTCGAGTACCATCCCGTTGGCGCGCTCAACTTGGCCGTTGGCGCGGGTGGGCGGTGGGGCGTCTGGGGACGTCGATCCATTTTCTCGATACTCAGGCGGTGGTTGTTGAAGTTGGAACCCAAGTCGTGATGATGCGATGGGGGCGGCCGTGGCGATGCGAGTTCATCCAAGAAGTCGAGTACTCTGTCGGCCTTTGGGCGGTGGCCAAAGCTTGACTTGATCCACTTGGTGAACTTGTCGATGGCCACCAAGACTGTTGAATCCTCTGGCGCGTTGGCGAGGCCCAATCATGTCGAGCCCCAGCGGGCAAAGGGCCGAGTTGGTGGTATGGTGACTAGCTTGTAGGCGGGACGTGTTGCTTGGCGAAGAATTGACATCCTTGGCACTTCGGCGAGTTCTTGACGTCGGCGGGCGGGCCGCGAAAGCTCGTCGGAAAGCCTTGCTCACCGGCGTTCGAGAAGGCGCGTGGTTGCCGCGAGACGCCTTTGTGGATCTCCTCCAAGATATCCTTGCCTTCTTCTCGGTATGCACTTCATGAGTACTCGAGTGGCACCTCGTAGAGCTTGTCTCCGACTAGTACGTAGGCCTTTGGCTCGTGAGACGAGTTGTTCGGCCAAGTTCTTGTCGGATGGGAACCTTTACGCTCGCGGATGTAGTCGATGAAGGGTTGTCTCGATCCACGTCGATCATCATGACCTCTGGCGGGGGTGGTGGCGCGGTGGGTGGTCGTTGGCCGACTCCGGGATGGATGGCGCGTGAAGCTCGTGGGCGAAGACTCCGGCGGGTACTTTGCGTGAGTAGAACCAAGCTTGACGGACGTCGCGGCAACATTGTTGTCGCGGACGGCGTGGTGGAACTCGAGACCGTGAACTTGTTCTCGAGCTTGCGGACTTCCAGACGATGGCGTCCATGTTCTCCTTGTTGCGATCCCAAGACTTGTTGACTTGGTTGATGACCACTGCGGTCGCCGTAGACTAGTAGCCGCTTGATGCCCAATGAGATTGCGAGGTGGGCCCATGGAGTAGGGCCGTGCTCGCCGTTGTTTGAGACCTTCGGAAGATCTGCGGGGCGTGCTTGAGTTGTTAAGCCCTTTGGAGAGATCGGGAGTACTCCACACTGCGCCTTCAAGCTTGAGTGAGCCAGTGTACATCACCCGGTGTTACGGGCGCTCGGTTGGAGTTGGTAGGTGATTCTCCCCACTCTCGCCATGAAGTCGACTAGTGCAGACTTGATAGCGATGCGTGGCTTGAAGTCGATGTTGAGGGGCGAGTTCGACCGCCCAGGAGATTCTTCCGGTAGCATCTTGCGGAGTATGTCACCGGCGGGTGATGGTGATGATGGCGACAATCGAGTACTCCACGGAAGTAGTGTGTAAGCTTAGCGAGGTGATGAGCTTGCATAGAGTAGCTTGGACCGGTTGATGGTGCCTTGGACTACGAACCTCGGCCCGTAGGTAGACGCTGGGCGGGTAGGCGTGGCCTTCTTCCTGCCTCGACGATGGCGATCTTGACCACATGAGTGGTCGCGGTGAGGTGAAGCTTGCTCCTTTTGCGAGGCCGTGAGGACCGGTGGCTTGGCAGGAAGTCTTTGAGCTGCGCGAGCTTGATCAGCCTCAGCGGTCCATACTTCTCTTGATGCTTGAGTAGTTTGAAGAAGGGTAGTCCCGTTCTCCAAGCTTGAGATAAATCTGTCGGCGCCATGCACCGGTCACCGGACATCCTTGATGCAGTTGGAGCTTTCATGTTGGTGATGGCGGAGATCTTCTCGGGGTTGGCTTGATGCCACGATGGGCGATGATGAAGCGAGTAGTTTCCCGGATGATGCCTTGAAGGCGCACTTGTTGGGATTGAGCTTCCATTGGTACTCTCGCGGGGATCAGAAAGTCTCTTCAAGATCGGCGATGGCGTATCGGAGTTCTGGTCTTGGCGACCACGTCATCCACATAACCGACGTTCTTGTTGGTAGCTTCTTGAAGCGAGCTGGATAGCTCGTTGGTAGGTGGCGCGGCGTTCTTCAACCCGAGCGACATTGTCGTGTAGCGATGGCGCGAGCGGGGTGATGAGCGCGGTCTTCTCTGGTCTTCTTCCTTGATAGCGATGCGGTGGTACCGGAGTAGCGATCGAGGCGAGGCGGTCGCGACCAGCCGTGGAGTCGATGACTTGATCAATCCGCGGCAACGAAGGGTCTTTGGGCGATGCTTGTTGAGGTCGGTGTAGTCGGCGCACATCCTCCACTCGTTGGTATTCTTCTTGGGACGAGGCGGGGTTGGCGAGCCACTCGGGATGGAAGACTTCACGGATGAAGCCGCCGCGAGTAGTTTGGCGAGTTCCTTCTTGATGGCATCCGTCGGTCGTCGGTGAGCAGCGAAGGTGTTGTCGTTTGGGGTGTAGCTTTAGGGTCGACGTTGAGTGAGTGCTCGATCAGCCTCCTGGGCACCCCTGGCATGTCCGCTGGCTTCCACGCGAAGATGTCTCGGTTAGCCCAAAGGAAGCTGACGAGCGCGTCTTCCTATTTCGGGTCGAGCCCGCCGATCATGGTGGTCTTGCTGCATCACCCGTCCCCGAGGTCGATGGCCTTCACCGCACTTCCTCCGACGGTTGAGGCTTGTTCGCGGTGTCGGTCCTTCTGCATCTCGAGTTCGGTTGGGGCAAGCTTCTTGGACGCAGCGAAGATCTCCATCATTGCATTGGGTACTTGGTTGGTCGCTGCGAGTTCCACGGCCTGTGTCGCAATGAAAGAGATCTTCAAGTCCCTTGTAGCGTGAGTATCGGACTTGGCATCTTGAGTACCAAGTAGGTGTAGTGGGTACCGCCATGAACTTGGCGATAGCTGGTCTCACGAGAATGGCATGGTAGGAGGTTTGAAGTCCGCAACCTCGAACTTGATGTACTCGGTGCGGTAGTTCTCCTTGTCTCCTCAAGGTAATCGGGCAGGACCACCGAGCCTAGTGGAATAGCCGCTTACCCGGGACAATGCCGTAGAAGGGTGACGCTCTTGGTGAGCATGTCGGTGATGTCGAGCTTCATTTTCTTCAAGGTCTTGGTGAAGAGGACATTGAGTCCGCTCCCACCGCCGATGAGTACCTTGTTGAGTCCGGAGCCCACTGCTGTGTTTCAGGACAGTGGAAAATGCCTCGGCTCGAGAAGCTTGTCCATTGGTCCGCGGGAGAAGGTAATGGGTACCTCCGACCACCTTAGAGGTGTCGCACCGCTGGTTCAATGTTCAAGACTTCCGCCGGGTGGCCTTCTCGAGACCGCTTGGTGGGTAGTCCGCGAAGAGGACATTCACCGCCTTGTCGTTCTGAAGTCGCTGCCCTCGCCGACTTTTTTCTTGCCCTTCTTGTCGTGAGGAGGCCGTGGGTGGGAGTATCCTTGAGTGCTCACGGAGTGGTAGCACCGCTCGGTGGTGTGATTGCCATCCGAGATGCCACGCACTTCTCTTTGAGCAAGTCTCTGAAGTCACGAGGTCTTTTCGAGTTGTCCTTCAGGGTGCAGATAGCGATCGTTGTTCCGCTTGCGCTGCGGTTGGAGCTCGAGTAGTTGTTGTTGTGGCGACCCCTTGATCCTTTGTTGTTGTTGTTGCCACCCGTGTTGCTCTTGTTCTTGCCGCGAATGGAGTCGTACTTGGCGCTCGCCTTTGTCCTCTTCGTCGGCCCATGACGTGATCATGTCCTTGAGCTTGGTGATGGAACTCGGGCGGCGGCAATCAAGTCTTCAAGGTGCGACGGTGATAGAGCCCGCCTTGGAAGAGGTCGATGACTTCTTTGTCGGTGACGTCGACTACGGTCGCGCGCTTGTCGAAGAAGCGCCGCATGCACGCGGCGAGTGTCTCGCCTTGTTCTGCTTGACCATTGCCGTCCATGCGGGTACCCAAGCATCCCATGGCGCCCGCGGACTTGCTGGTGAACTGCGCTTTTAGCTGGTCCCACTTGTCGATCGAGTTCTTTTCGAGTGACTCGAGCCATGTGAGTGGGGCTTGATCCGAGCAAAGGGAAGAAGAGGCACTTGCGCCGTTGTTGCCACCGGCTTTTCGATGGCCAAGGCGTAGCACCTGAGCCACTGAACTGGGTCTTGCTTCGCGTCATACTTGGTGATCCCGAGAGGTTTGAATTTCTCAGGAAGGAGCAGATTGCGGTCGCAGTAGTAGGCGGGAAGCCGCCGCTATCGCTGCTTCAAGAGCCTTCTTGCGGTGGATCTCGTCGATCCTGTGGCGTGCGTCATAGCCGCCACGTGTGTTGCCGGTGGCGTGGCTAGTCGCGTGGCCTCGGCCTCCGCGATCGCCACCGCCACCAGCCTCTTCTCGCCGCCATGGCGTCATGGGATGAACGCCACCACCACCGCCACCACCGCCACTACCTCCGGTGCCACACTGGCTGATGCCGCCCTGTGAGGGTCCACCAGCCGAGGCCCTAGAACGGTTGGGATTTGGTTGGTGTTCATCACGGACACGGTTGCGCCCGCCGTCTGCCGGACTGCGGCTAGTGGCTTCGTGGTTTCCGACGGGTGGTACTTGGGCGACCCTGTTGTCGACCCGCATGAAGTAGGCATCTTCAGCGAGCTTAGCGATGACTTCACCTGCACGGATCCCTTGGGCTTGTCGTGCTATCGTGGTGATAGACATGAGGCATTGCTCAGAGTTTGGCAACTTGCTCCGAGCCTCATTGAGGTTCGGATGGGGAGAGTTTCCCGTCACGCCGATCGCTCCGCTCGCTGCGGCTCACGCCGCGTTCTTGTCTTTGGGGGTCTGCTGGGAGGTGGGTGGACAACTCATCCTCCGAGATGTCGCCAAGGTACCGGCCGGGTCGATTTTCCGAGGTCCCAAAGATCTCCGGCCGTCATGAAGACTTCACGCCGGGAGTGCAGAGACGGAGTCGTGGTCGCCACCTCGTGGGGTGTGCTCATCGTTGAGCCAGCGGGTCCCTCCCGGAAGGGGAGTGAATGTGAGTTGTCGTCTCAGTCGCTTGCGGTCGGGCCAAGAGACAATCACGGCGGAGTAGATGTAATGACCAGGCCAGTGGCAGGACCTGACAGCGGTTCCTCAGTCATGTTGAGCTCGGACTCGACTCGATTGGGTCCGATCCGAAGTCGAACTCGTAGGAAGAGTCCGAGTAGTAGCCGGTTGCGGTGTTGGAGTCCGAGGAGTACTCGGAGGCGATCTCCTTGCCGGCCCGGCGTGCGGCGAGAGCTTCCGCGTGGACCCTGCTAGCATTGCAGAGACCGTATGGGAAGTGCTCGTGGAGGGGGACTGTCTCACACGATGGCTCAGGAGCCGGCTCGCATGAAACGATCCAGGGCGACGTCGAGTTCGAGTTGGAGGCGGATCCAAGCTCGAAGTCGGCGACTTGTTGGCAGAGCGAAAATTCATCGAATTTTTCGACGAGTTGACCCGTGACGGCTTCGGGAAGCGTCACGAGCCCGGTCTCCGGATCCGGAGTCATGGTGAGGTAGCGCTGGAACGATCCAGCGCCGTCAGCGGTGCAGACCCAGGAGCCGAAGACGAAGGTGTCGCCGCGATTGAAAGCGGCGGTTGGCTTGATGACGATTGAAGCCGTCGAGTTCGCCATGTGATCTTCGGCGAGATCCCCTACCGCGCCACCGCCGGTGTTTTAGACCGCAACCTACCAAGGGAGTACCCGAGGTAGATGAATGTGGCCTCGCCGAGATCGGTAACTCGAAGGAGAGACACGTGGCACACAATTTAGACAGGTTCGGGCCGCGAGGTGCGTAATACCCTACGTCCTGTATGCTGCGTAGCTCTGGATTGATTGGGTGTGTTTACAAGATGATGCGGATGATGAGATAGGGGTCCCTGCCTCGCCTTATATAGTCCGGGAGGCAGGGTTACAAGTCGGTTTGCCAGAGAAGTACTAATCGGCTGCGGCTAGGAGTACTCTACATGGATCCGGACATGTCTAGCCTCCTAACCGAGTACTAATCCTCCGCTTGCCTTGCGCTCCACGCCAACGGTGCGTGCAGCTCAAGTCGAGTAGTCCTGTGGGGTCCACGGAGTAGCCGGTCCCAGACCCACTTGAGTAGTGGGCCCGTGAGGATGTCAGACGACACCCTTGAGCGCCCCTTGCCGAGAAGTGGTTCTTGTGAGGCGATCGTGAGCCGAGTGCTTATGGTTCTTGTGGTATGGGCATTGCATGTCCAAAGATCTTGAACTCGACGGGTCCATGCGCCGGGGACTCTACAACACGACCTCCGGCTTGCACCTCTGCGGCCAGGCGCCTCACTGGGAGGTCTCTCCTCTCGGTCCGGATCGTGGCGTGGCGCCGACGCGACGGGAATCATCGCCTCTTCCAGTGAGACTTGATGTGCTTCACCGCTGCTCGCCTCTTCACCGCCTCCTTGTTGGCGTGGGCGAAGAGCTCGTTCGACGGTCCCTCGGGGCTTCTGGGCCCACCTATTCACCAGCTTGCCGTAAGCCAGTCCATGCTGGAAGGCACTGATGACATCGTGCTCCTCAATGAAAGGAAGAGAGTTCTTCTTCTTGGAGAAGCGTCGAATGTACGAGCGCAATGACTGCTCTGCTGGCTCGGATCCGGGTCCAAGATATCCTCCTGCTCCCGCCTCCCATGTGCCGAGTATTGGCTCGTGAAGAACTTGCAGAGGTCATCCTAGGACGTAATGGAGTTCCCCAGGAGCCCCGCAAGCCAGTTTCTGCACCCCTTCGTGAGCATTATGGGCAAGTAGTTTGCCATCACATCGGCGTTTCCTCCCGCGGCCTTGACCGCGGTGGAGTAGATCTAGAGCCATTGCGTGGGGTCCGACGTGCCATCGTATTTGTCGACGTCGGACAATTTGAAACCTCGGGGCCATGTCACCCGACGTAGCCTTTTCGAGAGGGAGAGGAAGTCATAGGACGGACACCCTCGACCTCCGCGGCCGTCGGCCGGCCGTCAGAGGGAGCCAGTTATCCGACTCCTCGTGGGAATCCGAGTAGTAGTCTGCACCGCTCTGCGAGTCGCCGCGTCTTTTCCGCGATGGGGAGCCCCATGCTCCTCGTCAGAAGTCGCTGGCCGCTGGATTCCTCGGCGGCGCGGCCTCGCGTTGCGGTTGATCGTGGTCCTCGCATCACGGGCGGTGGAGTCGGGCGCAAGTCTTCACCTTCTGGCCGTCGCTCTTTTTGTGGAGCGAGCGGCGAGTACCCTCCGTCTCCCCCGCCTGACCGGGCGGGAGGGATCGACGCTGAGCCGGGGTCGCAGCAGCCGCACTGGGGCCCGTATGCGCCCAATGTCGGAGTAGTTGGAGGCAGCCTCTCAACCGCCTCATTCGACAATGAGATTTGCTTTGGGGTCACGACCTTGTGCCCATCGTACTCGAGGGTGAAGTCATCCTCGAGCCGTCGGGTTGAACTGCGCGGCGGCGTGCGACGCCCTGCGGGTGGTCGGAGCTTTGAAGGTCCTCGTCCTCCTCGTCACCCTGGGCCTCTCGGCGCCATCGCACTTGGTCCGCATTCTTCCAGAGCTGCTCGGCCTTTGTGCGCCGCCGTCGTTATCCCTGAGTGCGCTCGTCCTCGAGATTGCCGTGGGGCCCCGTGCTGCCACAGACAAAGGCGGTGACCAGCCCGCTGGACAGATCCGAGGGTGAGCTTGTAGAGCTGATCAGGATCGTGTCGTCGGACCCACGGGAGGGAGAGCTTTCCCAGCCGAGAGCCTCGAGGGACGCAAAGGACCCATCCGAACGTACGGGGCCGATCGCCCAGCAGATCAGGAGCGGCGCCACCCTCGACTCATCCGTGGTCCGGGCCGCAGAGTTGACCGTCCTCTTCCTCTTCGATGGGAGGAGGGACGCGTGGTTCACCTCTCGTATGGGGAGAGAACCACGTTCTCACGAAGCATGGTGAATCGTCGTCCGAGCGGTATTCAATCGGCTCGGGTGCGTGGTTCACCACTAGGTTTTGCTTCATCCTCTCCGTGATTACGAGGCGGCGGTTTCTCTTCAACCCGAAGGAAAGCACTCAAACCGCGGGGTACCGGGTTGCCTCAGACGGCGGCGGTGTCGACCATGTGACTAATGACCCGGTCAAAAGCTTCCTCCAGATTGTCCGCGGAGGGTTCGATGACCCTGCGACCGTCAGATCTTGAACCGGGAGGGTTGGCCTCCGGGCTTGGTGCGGCGTGCCGAAAAGGACTCGGCAGCTTTGGGCTTGTCCAGATTGGATCTGCAGCGGTCTTCTCGCGGGCGGTGTGTGGAAACCGCTCTAAGGCTTTTCCGCAGGATCATGTCGGAGAGAACGCATGGGTTCTCTCCGGATGATGTGACCGAGGAGGAGTCACGAGCCGCCGCCTCGCTTGTCGACGGTGGAGACGGATCAAGCTCCCGAAAGGGATTCCCGCTCCCAGCGTGGCGAGGGCAAGGTAACTAGCAGGGATCTTGACTGCAGCCATCAAGCTCGCCAATTATCACGACGATTCTCCTACTTGGTGCGCCAACTGTCGGTGTAATGAACCGGCAGTCCACCACGAGGTAGGCTATGGTGGTAGATTGTTTGGTGGGGATCGCCGAGACTAGAGCTAGATGGTGAACAAAGGACATGTGGTTTATCCAGTTCGCCGGAGGCGAATACCCACGCCCCGTGCTCGTGTGTTGTATTGATGGTTCCACGATTGGGAATCCCCTCCAGTTGTTTCTGAGGGGGGTCCCTGCCGCCCTTATATAGCCTGGGGGGCAGGGTTTACAGATCTCAGAGAATCTATAGCTAACCGATTACAAGATTTGGCCTTCCAGCTCAAGCAATATCTTTCCTAACTAACCGATCTTCGTTCATGGGATGATATCTCCTCAGGCGCCGCCTCATCCCGATCCGTCTGCAAGTCAGAGTATCTCCACACGGTGGGCCCATCTCCGTATACGTATACACGTCATGAAGCCCCTCCGTGTGGGACCCGGGGGTATATCCCCCACAGACACCGTTATAGAGAGTAGCTCACTTTAACCATTGTTGGTGCCCTTATTAACGTACCTTGCCATTTTGTCAACTGGACGCCTCTTTCATCGGACCTCAGGTTGCTACCATACTATTTCTTCATGAGGAAACAATTTCTATAATTTGTGCTCTCTTTCTTCATTAATTACATTGTCATATCATCATTTTGCTTGCGTGGGAAAGGCGCTCAGCGGCCATGGCGATGGTGTCACGGTGAGGCGCGGCGGGATGAGCGACCAGGGGAGGTGGAGAAGGTTGGCGTGCGGTGGTGGTCTTCTCCAGCAGCGGCGACGACGGATACGGTGTGCGGTGGTGATGACTGGTGGCGGCGGCAGAGGAGGAGGGGCCGAGGGTGCTAGATCCACTGCCCAGGTGGGCTGATCTAGTGCTCACGGGTCCTGATCTGCGACGCTGCCAGTGGCCGTGCCCGGTGCGTTGGTAGCGCGGCAGCCTCGGCGCGGCGGTCCGTGGTCATCGGGATCGGCGGAGGTGGTGGAGGGAGGCCGATGTAGTGCTCTGCAGCACTGTGGTGCTCCCTTCGCTTCTCTTCCCATCCTTCGACGAGTGCTAATGGTGCGGCGGCGACGCGGGTCATCAGCACGGGGCGGGATGAGTTTGTGCAGCAGGCTGGGTTACTCCGGGCGCAAGCCTTGGTGACGGTGCCCTCTGGCGTCGTTCTCCTTGTTGGGGGCGCCACTGGAGCTGCTCCACCTGTTGCATGAGAAGTCTTTGGGTGAAAACCTTGTCCACTCATGGACAAGCGTCGGCGGTGCCTCTGGTGTCGCTTCTTCCTTGGAGGCGTCACTTCTTGAGATCGGGCTTGACTCGCGGGTTTGTGCGTCGCTAATGGTGGGGGAAGGCGGTGAGGAAGTTGGAAGTTGAGTCCACAGTGTCCGATCCTTTTTCAATGTTGGAAGACGTCTGGTTACACAACAGCTAGCACATTAGACACGGTAACATTCAATCTGCAAGACACTAGGCTTGATCTTTTTCATCTATGATTTGTGCCAATTGATGTTGTCTTATATCTTTAGTGATCCCTCATGGATTTGAGATTTGTGGCAACGGTATTTAAAGCTGGCAAATTGGATCAGTGTGAAGACGTCGACCTTGATGGTGGCAGCTCTGAACTATGTTTTAGGGCTAAGGTGCGTGGAACACCACCGATTGCTATGTGCTTATGGTCGCAGAAGATGCGTAAGGACGTTTGGTTTTGGACTGGACTTTTTGTAATGGTGGCTTGGAGCTAGTGGCAACTAGTTATAACACAATTAAGGATTATGCTAGATCTTGTGCCTTTTGTTGTGATGGTAGTCACATGAAGGTCGTAGCGGTTCAGTTGGTGGATATTATACTGCAGGATAGATGTTCTTTTTTTATCTGCTCCTTTTTCCTAGACATGTGTGCTATTAGGAATGAGCTCGTTCCCTTTTGTAATAACGATAGCTATATTCTATATTCATCCTTTTGGATGCAGAGACTGAAATATCAATATATTTTCAATTTTAAAAAATTAATGAGGATAGAAATCATCATCAAAATACCATTAGGAGTCCCCTTAACCATTTAGGCAACACAATGATTTATATATGGTCCGCCTAGAATAAGCACTCTAGTTAGTGGCTAATGGATCTCACTTTTTAGCCAAATAGATAGATACTATTGACAGCTAAGCATATAGTTAAGCTACATACTACCTCCGTTCGTAATTATTTGACGTCTCCGACCAAACTTTGCACTGCAATTAGGCCAAAAGTTTTGTCGGAACGTCATATATAAAAAACAGAGGGAGTATATAATTAACATTGTGATAAGTCATGAGTGTCTAAATTGTAAAATCCGTTAGCCCTGTTGATCCAGATCCAGTTCTAGAGCTCTATTAGTGAAATACTCACGACCTGATCGGATCCGGTAAGTGGTAGCGACACTTTATAACAAAAACATAAATTAATATGACGACCTGATTGTATTTTTAAACATGAAATGTTCCAGACTACAAAAACACTACTAGAACACGGATAGATCTTACAGGAGGATGTTTCATCCTGTGTTGGAATCCCGCTTGAATGCCCATAAGGCAAGTAGTAGTAGTTCTGATGTTTTTGCTATGACAATTTGCTGCATGTTATGGCACATGTTAGGTTTCTGAGCCTCTTACTGCAAACACATTAATTAATGAGGAAAGCTAAATTATACCCGTGCATTTCGTTCCTCTCCTGCGCCCGAAATTTGGTGAACACGTCGTTTTCCTTCTCATCTACATCTGCCACCATATTTCCTCGCTTCAGCAAGCCTTTAGGGTCTAGGGTTTGGGGAAGGGGGGGTCACCTATGCACGACGGATCTAGAGGAGCTCCGGGGCGGCAAGGTAGCAGGCGGTGGCCGGTGGCGGCAGTTGGAGACAGTGAGGCAGCATGGGTGCTGCCAATCGCGGGCTGCCGCAGGATATCTGGTGGGGACGAGCACATAGACGGCTTAGCATGGGAGCAGCAGTGGGCGACAACGGGGTTCCGTCATAGACGGTCAGGGTGTGCATGCGACGAGGGAGAGCTCCGATCGACGGTGGAATCGGGGGCACGTTGCCGCGCGGGGGCGTGGGAGGAGATGCACACACATGATAGGGTGGGGTTGGCAGGTTGGGAGAAGATAAGGTAAGGAGGCGTTCATCGTGACCGTTGATTGTTGATCCGAAGGTCACGAATTTGAGTGTGGTAGGCCGCTAAAATACTCTCACACGGAGTAGATATGCCAATTAATTAACATAAGAGCAACTGTAACAATTCTCTTAATTATACCCCAAAACTTGTTTTAGAAAGAAAAATTAAAAAAACAATATTCAACAGCTTTCCTATTGTTTAAAAAATATACGAATGGTAAAATATCTCTCATCATCCCACGTATTTGAGCATCAACGCTTCTCCCTCCAAAGAAATGAGACCCACAACAAGATTGAGCACAATATCTTCTACCTGACCTACTGATACGACGAGAGCTTATGACGAACGTGACACCACCATGACCTACAGCGAATGAGACACACCTAAGCATCTACTGGACATGCTCGATCTCCTGCAGAAGAATGGTTGGCAGTTTGCGGCGGCACGTGTGGGCCCAGGGGCGAAGCTAGAAAGCCAGGCCACCAGGGTCAGCTCCATTCGGAGCCGGGGTCATTAGCATTATGAACAGTGATTGCTATGGAGTTTTCAAGAATTTATCGGGGTCAGCTGACCTCGTCAAACTAGGCTAGCTCCGCCCCTGTGTGGGCCGGTGGCACACGACTACGGGATGGCGGAAAGAAAAGAGAAAGCTCTATTGAGAGTTCATTATTATCATTCTGGTGTGTAGTGGTACGATTTTTTGAAAAAAATACTACTTCCTCCGTTCTTAAATATATGACGTTTAGGATAAGAAATTTAGTTTATTGTCATACACTTAAGAACGGAGGAAGTATAATCCTAATAAAGAATTTTCAGAAAATATCTTTTTAAAGACTGTTTGGAGATGCTCTAAGCGCATGCAAAATGTTCAGCCAGCCGAACGGGCCGGCGATGCCGGTGGACATGGCGCTGGACTACTGCAAGTTCGACTACGAGTTCGCGGAGCCGCCGCGCGTGACGAGCCTGCAGAACTGCGTCCCTCACACGACGTTCAGCGACTTCGGTGAAGAATTCTACTTCATCGCCGACCAGCGGGGCTACGAGTCCGTCGTCTTCCACCTCGCCGGCCAGTACCTCAAGACAGACAAGTCTGGAAAAATCGTCGATCCCCGGTTAAAGCTCAACAAGGTTTGCATTTTTCTTTTCACCGTCTTGCAAGCACAAGTTAACTGACAGCAACGCTAGATCTCAAAATTAAATCATGTATGAGCATGTCGTGAGTTTGCATTTGTGATTTGTGCATGTGTAGGTGGTTCGTGAGCGGGGTTTATTTTACCGGTAAGGAAAAAAACCGGAGGTTAGTGAGAAACGCGTTTATCGGATTTCTCGAAAAATTTTCGGATTCGTTGTTTTCCTTTCGGATAAAAATTTAGAGAAAAAATCATCAATTTATACACAAAACAACCTAGATTGTTTCCAAACAACCTAACATGAAAGCAATGCATAGAAATGGGATAAGATTTAGATTTATGGAAGATGAGAAGGTAGTATTAGTGGGTTTGAATGATTTTTCGGTGATAAAATAAAAAACCGCTCTCAACCGAGAAACGTGATTTTCGGATTTATCTTTTTTTATCGCCGAGAAAATAAACCCTCGTGAGATCTCCTACTCCTCGAGTGGGGTCACCGTGAAGACGGAGGACAACTCGGTCTACCAAGCAGACTATGTCATGGTTTCTGCAAGCTTGGGAGTCCTGCAGAGTGACCTCATTCAGTTCAAGCCTCAGCTACCTGTCAGTCCCGTCCCATTCATTCCAGGCTACATTTAATTAGGACCGGATATCTATTAGTCAGTTAATGAACCTTCGTCATGATCACGATCATCTCACTCTTTTCGGTACATCGAATCAGGCATGGAAGCTTGTGTCGATCTACCAATTCGACATGGCCGCGTATACCAAAATATTCGTCAAGTTCCCCAAGAAGTTCTGGCCTGAAGGGGAAGGGAGGGAGTTCTTCCTCTATGCGAGCAGCAGGAGGGGTTACTACGTAGTGTGGCAGGTAATATGAGCCCGTAGCGGTTTAGCACAACTGCACAAGTAATTAATTAACTGGAATTAAGAATGCCACACAACTAAACATCCTTGATTCAAAAATTTCAGGAGTTTGAGAAGCAGTACCCTGATGCTAACATCCTCCTTGTCACCGTGACTGACGAGGAGTCTAGGCGTATTGAGCAGCAGTCGGACAACCAGACCAAGGTAGAGATCATGGAGGTGCTGAGGAAGATGTTCCCTGGCAAGGACGTCCCTGATGCGACCAGCATCCTTGTCTCAAGATGGTGGTCTGACAGGTTCTATAAGGGGAGCTTCTCCAACTGGCCAATTGGTGTGAACCGCTACAAATATGACCAGCTCAGAGTACGTACTACCTACAAATCCTTTTGTGATCTCACATATTATTACTACTGTGATTTTGTGATTGTGTGAATAATCTAACACATGCTTGAAATGTTATCCGACACTACTGGTTGTTCTCCCTGCACTCTAGGCGCCGATTGGGAGGGTTTACTTCACTGGTGAGCACACAAGCGATCACTACAATGGCTACGTCCATGGCGCTTACCTTGCAGGTATATGTATGTGCACCCTACAGGACCAGGAGGTCTTCTTCATTTAATTTGCCTGTTCTCGAGCTTGCCAGCAGGGTTAATTTCTTCTGATAAAGTTTTGCATTTGCAATGCCAATTAATGTTCGTCGTTTGTTGCCAGGCATTGACTCTGCAGAAATTCTGATCAAATGCACCCAAAAGAAGATGTACAATAAGGTCACTCTGAGTGGAAAGCGTCGTCGTACATTTATCAAGACTGAAAACTTGAGAGCTGCCCCAGGAAAGTGTTATGATGATGATACTTCTCTCTCATCCTATGACACTCCTCCTCTCTCCTTATAAATAACTCTGACATGTCAGCAAATTTGTTGATGCGCTGTCATAGTACCATGTTCAGAGCAAGTATGACTAGGTTCCAATAAAATAGAGGCCGATCGATCGTTGCACGATCGTACTGCAAGGGTGAACCGTAAATAAGGCGGCTTCCACTACGGGAGGCACCGGCTTCCCCGAGTGCCAAATGCACCCGGGGAAGGTCCAAAAACACTCGGGGAAGCCTTCCCCGAGTGCAACACTCGGGGAAGAGCTTCCGGGGATGCTTCTCACGGTGAAGCGGCCTTCCCCGAGTTCCAAATCTCGCAAACTCGGGGAAGACTTCCCCGAGTGCCGTGCTAGCACTCGGGGAAGATTTAACGCCGTCGGCGGCTGCCTCCTTTTAAACCTCTTCCCCGAGAGCAACACTCGGGGAAGAAATTTTTTAAAAAAAAAAACTCTTCCCCGAGTGCAACACTCGGGGAAGAAACTTCTTTTTTTAAAAAAAACCTCTTCCCCGAGTGTTACACTCGGGGAAGAAATTCAATTATTTTAAAAAAAATTCTCTTCCCCGAGTGCCTTGGGACAAGCACTCGGGGAAGAAAATCGCTGATTTTAATTGAAAATCTCTCTTCCCGAGTGCCTTGGGACAAGCACTGGGAAGAAAATCGCTGATTTTTATCAAATATCTTCCCAGTGCCATGGGACAAGCACTCGGGAAGAAAATCGCTGATTTTAATTGAAAATGTCTTCCCGAGTGCCGCCTGTGCACTCGGGAAGCCCCTTTTTTTGCTTTTTCATGTGACAAACAAAGCATATATATATATATATACAAACCACAAATCGACATCAATATATCACAAATCACATTTATAAATCACAAACGACCAAATATGTCCGGAATTCACAATATATTACAAACCACACATTCAAAATTACACACTATTCCAAGTTCAAAAGTGCAATACATAAAAACGAGTCTGACGCGTGCGATCCCAACGTGCAATACATAAAACGAGTCCGGGCGTGCAACTCACACAAGTTCACGAATCGGGAGGGTTGGGATGTCCCAACGCGCGATCCCGGCGATGCTCTAGCTGGGATGGCCCCACGCACGACGCGACACCGACATGGTTCGACGACGCCCCCGAGTGCCGCTGAAAAAAGAGAAGAAATTGCACGTGAGTGACAAGATAAAATATAAGTTGTAAAGAAAAGTTGAAAATTTCAAAGACACCTCCCCATGCAGGGGAGGTTTCAAACCTGCAAGAAGAAGGTCGACACGGCCGACAACCACATTTCCAAGACGAAGGCCGACCCATCAACAAATCCGCACGAAGGCCGACCCATCAACAAATCCGCAGACGAAGGCCATCACTAGGTTTGACACTTAGCACGTAAAGTAAAACAATCGTACTCATACTCACCGGAGTGAACTCTCGAGTGGTGGAGGTGGTGCAAGCTTGTGTTGGGATCGCCAACCTTGCTGCTCCCAAGTTGTTGCACGAACTTGAGCAAACCTTGTGTCTCCGGGCCTCCAAAGCTTGTATCCTCGATGCTCGGCCTCCGCTCGGCCACCGAGCTGTCGCTCGACCTCTCGCACCAATGAGGGCCTCCTGCCCGGTCCCGGTTCTGAATCTCAGCCTGCAACATTTGACAGCAATGTTCCAATAATGCAGAGCTAAGGAACGTAAAAGTCAAAGAACGACTAATGAAAGTGAGAATACTTACAGAGTGACGCATCATTGTCCGGCACGGGCTTATGGGCACACTAGAGCTCGTGCTCGCTGCTCGTGGCGGTCAAGAGGAGTAGTAGAGGCCGTGGTCGAGGATGCCGTCACCAATGTAGAACCGCCCATGCTTCTTGCCTTGCCCAATCCTCATCACTAGCTCAGGATCAAGGTGCTCCTCGGTCCTCGGGTCGTAGTCCGCCGTGGACCAACCTTGACGCCCGTGTATGAACTAAGGTGGGTGTGGACGCTGGAGTTGGTGTACGCCTCTGGGCCTGCATCCAGGTTGTACTCGATGTTGGACTTTGCCGGGCCCATGTGGACCAGAGCATACGCCGTTGGCCACAATTGGTGCCACCGTGTGCCGCCTCCTACAAAAAGGCAACATGTGGTTAGGAATCATGCAGAATTGAGCGCGGCTAGATTAGACAAGTTGTGGCGACTTACATATGTCTTTTTGTATTTGCTGAGGCTGGCCCTGCCCTGATGGTGAGGTATACCTGGCATCAGCATACGGTGCTCTCTTTTCTCTTTATGCACCTTCTGCCAGTCCGCGTCCAACCATTTCTCCACTATAGCAGCCCAGCAATCGCAAAAGGTGGCGCACCAGCTCGGAATCACCTACAAACCATCAGAAGATCAAATTAGGCATAAGTAATCTGAAAAGAGATCAATAGGAGACGTTATTTACCTC
This sequence comes from Cenchrus purpureus, assembly GCA_022644695.1. Classification (NCBI taxonomy): domain Eukaryota; kingdom Viridiplantae; phylum Streptophyta; class Magnoliopsida; order Poales; family Poaceae; genus Cenchrus; species Cenchrus purpureus. The sequence continues at coordinate 124,563,036 of CP053465.1, read as the reverse complement.
AAGGTACTACTCCCTTGTCGTAATCTCCGTCTCACTTTGTGAGTTCTGCTTGATTGTTCTCTACGAGGTGGTGTTGTAGTCAATGATACCTGCAGGCGGGGCCTCATAATACAAGTTCGAGACACGCCTTTTACGTGAAGCGAAGCCACCGACACGCCCTTTCCTCCCGTCCCTACCGGCATCAAGAAGTCCTGCATAAAGACACAAGGTATCCATTATTTTATTTCAAGAATGACCAATGAAAGCAATGAAATAAGGGTCGTAGAGTGAGAAAGGCTTACCCACAACTCCGAAATCACCTGATCCGCCAAGTTTCTATACGGTTCATCTGGGAAGAGGGCGATCGGTCAAACGAGGGTAACTCTCCTCCACATCCTCCTCCGACTTGTACACTGTGCCGTGAAGTGTTCCCTACGTAAGTCCCAAGATCCCATTGACATTGCGAGCCTCCACCCTCCTCAACAAGTATCCGCCTCGCACAAGTGGTTAATAATAGTTATTAGTTCTTATTATGATTTTTCTATATATCAAATGAAGAACATATGAAGTTACTTTACCTATCCCCTGTGCAATCCGGGCGGCGGTCAACAGAATCGGCCGCCGGAGCCGGCTGGGACCTCGCTTATAGGGTTTCGAGGCCGCAGAGGAAGTCGAACCCCGCCTCCTCGACGTGCGGAACCCTCCTGACATGTGTGGAACCCCTCGTCAGACATCCGCAGGGACGCTGCGCCCTAGAAGAGCGAGAGGAGCCGAGGTCGTGGGTCAATCGACGCCCACTGGCCTCGCCTCGCCTCCTCTCGCCTCGACGGCCGGCCTGCCCGGCCTCAACCGTGGCGGCTCCATCTCCCTCCTCCCGAGTAAGCCGAGCGACACCTCCTAGTGGGCCCCATCACCGCAATTAAAACAAATAAACCAAGATTAGTCTAGATAAACGAGAAGTACTTAGCAAGGAAGCAAAACAAAGAAAATGTATTTACAAGTATTAAAATGAGAAGTATTACATGTTTTTCTAATATTTACAAGTATTAAAACGAGAAGTATTACATGTTTTTCTAATATTCTTCATGATCGATTATCTCGACGATAGGTATCGCCATCACTATCAAGAGCCTCCAAATCGTCCAATGCCCTCATCCTCATCACGCCATTGTCTAGTTGTAGTCCGTCAAGCATTTTCAAGTCTCTCGGATCATGCACCTCATCCAGCTTCCTCGTCAACAACCCATTCCTCGCCTACTTCCATTTCAATATCTTCGTTAAGTCTATCTCAAGCATCCTCGGTAGCCCTCGCCTTGTTGATTAGAACTCCCCGTCATCCGTGGGTGGGTTCAAGTTGTAATCATCATCGTTTGGGCGAGCACATTTACCATGTGGTGACACCTTGTGCACAATATACCAACCCTGAAGACGTGGGTCGATTTTGCAAGCATATGGACAATAATAAACTTGCCTGGCTTGTTGAGCCACAATATAGACATCCTCTCCTAGATAGAAGGAATCCTCTAATTTCGACTATCCCAAATTTAGGAGACTTTTCGATACTCCGTGATCAAACCACTTGCATTTGAATATGACCGCTTAGGTGCCTTTTCACCATGGAATTGGAGCTCGTATATTTCTTCAACTATGCCAACAAGTGTCCATGGAATTGCATGTACACACCCATTTTGTTTCCCAGGTGTCCAGGAATTATTAACGTCAAGAATATATTTTGTCATTGAAGTAGGACCCCGGGAGGGAGATTTAGGGGGATAGCGAACACGGGCCAACAAGTGTATGGGGCCGACATCATTCCATAAGGATTGAACCCATCCGCTGCCAGCAACACGCATATTACGGCCTCTCCATCTTTGAGACGATGGTTGGCATTAAACATTTTCCATGCTTGACCATCCGCTGGATGTACCATCTTGTCGATTGTATCGAACGCCTTCCTTGTGCCATGTCATCTGCTTTGCACTTCTGACATGAATAGCCGTTGGAGCCTCGATGATCGGAAGATGTCTTAGGACTTTCATGGGGATCTTCTCATTCGCTCCTTCGCTCCATCACCCTTGTCTACCTCCATATACCTAGAGGATTTACACTTTGGACAAGACTTTGCATCCTTGTGTTCTTCCCTAAATAGGACGCACCCTTCGGACAACAATGTATCTCGATCATCGGCATCTTCAAGGTTCAAGGAGTCTCGTTGACTCGTGAAAGTTACTCTAAGATGATGACCTCCCAAGCAGCCCCCAATAATTGCCATCATAGCATCGAGTGCTCGAGTCATGTTGTGCCGACTTCAACCCCGAGGGTGCCCAATGGCATCAAGTTGAGAAACCGTTGTCTTCTCATGTAGGAGCTTCGTGCCGACTCCAACATGGCCAAGAACGCCTTAGCGCCGGCTCGCTCCTCCTCCTTATCATCCCGCCGTCCTCCTGAGGCCTTTCAAATAACGCCGCATCCTCATAGTCACCTAACCATCCCGGTACCCCACCATCACCATCAAATGCCTCCAAGCGCCGCCTCATGGCCTCCTCTCGGGACGATAGGCTTCACCATGGCACACCCACGGGTATAGTTTGGCATAAATCCATACTTGCAAAGATCCTCAACATTACTTCCCTTGTTTTTTCTTCTTGTTTTTACATTGGCTGGGACAAAATGTGTCTCCGCCCCTTTTCCTTAAACGCATGGTCCAAGAATTTCTGGTCTTATCCATCCATTCACGGGTGACTTGAGTTCGACTTGGCCCCGTGTACATCCACTCACGGTTATCCATTCTCTAGCATATACACATAACGCAGTAATATAACCATCAATCGCATCTGCACGGCGTGCCTACCGTCTAATAGGTAAGGATAGGTCCTAATCACCCGGATGCGTAGATGAGGTTAGTTTCCATGTTTACTCCGATCCGAGACGAAATTTTGGCAGCACCTCCCCGCTGCTCTCCCGATACACGTCCTGGAAGGGAGAGTGTGTATCCGGAGAACAACGGGGAGGTGGTGCTGAAACTCCATCTCGGATCCGAGCAGAACATGGAAACTAACACATCTATGCATCCGCAGGCTGTCCAAAAAACGTGGACAATCCGAAACAGATACGGTCATAGATATACAAAGATCCGCATATCTCCAACCGTATCTGTTTTGGACGGGAGACGCCTAACTGGCTACACCGATCTACGTACGACAACGACGATAAGGAAAAGAGCTCAATTATACCTAGGGCGGCGGTGGAGACAAAGAGCAGTGATGAAGTCGTGCGATGGCAGTCGTACTTGAGGCAGGATCGCGTCGATTTAAGACGATCGGGTAGCCGAGGTGCTCCGGGTTCCCTCCGAGATCCTCGCTCGCAAAACAAGAAAAACAACATTATAAGTACAAAATTTCGGCAGAACCTCCCCTGCATGGGGAGGTTTCCAAACCTGCAAGAAAAAAGCCGGCTCGATGGCCGACAACACATATACGGCACGAAGGCCACACATCCACAATTCCGCACGAAGGCCGTCAATGACACATACGACACGAAGGCCGACACCCAGAGGAGGCCCGTGCATGAAATAAACCAAGATTGCTTCTGACCCATACCCACCAATTAGTATGAAAGGAAATTTGCAAGTATGACTTGTTTTCTTTTCTTTATGGATCTGAACTACTGGCAAAAAGAAATATAGAAATGGAGCAAATGGGAATGGACTTGCCACTACTAGAGTATGTACAGCCACTACTTGCAACTACATGTCCTGGAGAAGCACTAGTTTAAGTGTGCGGAGAGGGCGGAGCATACCTCAATTTCATGTTGCTGCTCTCTTCATGATCCCAGCCATCGTCATGCCACCTAATCTGAGGAAAAAAATTTAAACCTTAGCATATCCAAATTCGGGGCGGGTGGGGCATGGGACGGGCGCCCGTGGGACTGGGGCGCAGGGCGGGACGGGCGGGCGGGGCCGACGGGGCAGGGGCGGCACTGACGAGCCGGGAGGCGGGGAGGGACGGGGTGCACGGGCCGGCGAGGATTTGGAGGCGGAAGGCGGCCAAGGTGAAGGACCGAATGGGCGACCAGAGAGGGGGGAGTGAATGGGAGCCGATAAAAATTCACTTCAAGAAGATGAACTCGACTATGCCCCAAAGTCAACTCCAAAAGGGTCTCACACGTGAGGGAGAACAAAGAGCGAGCCAATCGCCAAGATCACGTGGTCACAGCGGACCTACTGACCCTAGGAACGATTCTAGAGAGGCTAAGAAACCACACTAAAGTTTAAACGGAAGCTAACACGGAAGAGAGACCAAAACAGGAACTTTCTGGGGTCTTCCGGGTCATCCGGCAAAGTCTCGGATCACCTGGGTTAACCCGACATTCACAGAATTCGGACATTCACCGGGTCTTCCTACCGGATCATCCGGTGTAATGCCGGGTCACCCGAAATGCCCAAAAATAGCCTGCTGGACGGACAAAGAAAAATCCAAAACTCAATCAAATGACCTCCTAAAATCATGAAATTTTAACCATAGGGTCATAACAACCTAATAAGTCTTTGTCCAAAAGATCTTTCTCAAAAGATCAAGACTTCACTAAAAACATTGAGATTTAGGACAAGAACAAGAAAAACACTTAACACAGAAATGTCAACTAGGCCGATCATCCTAAAGTGCCATCATCCCAGAGTAGAGCCCGTAAAACTAGCTCATGGAACGAACTCAACTTCCCTTCACTCGATCTCCCAATTCAACCAATGGATTGCGACCAAATCATAGGGGAAGGTGAAGCGTCTCTAGGAGATGTTATCCCTACGAATCTATGGCCTCAAACCAACTAAAACGAGAGGAATCGAGAATCTACGAACCCATCACCATGAACTCGGGTTCCACCAAGAACTCACAAACCGAGGGCAAATCCCGGTGTTTGAGGGGTCAAGATCATCCACAAAGATGCGCAAGGCATCCACCCATGATCCTCAAAGAAACTGAGAGAAAACTCCTCAAATCAATGAATCGAGCGAAGAACGAAACCAACCAAAAAGAGCTCTGAAAATGACACGAAAATCACAAAGAGCTGGGAGATCACCGCAATGCCGAATGCTTCCATACATCCAGAGGTCAGAGTCTATACAAGAATCTAGCCTAAGGAATACAGAGGAAAAGAAGCAATCCAAAGCAATCCCACCGGGGAGGAAAACCCTAGAGTCCAAGAGAGAGATGCCATCCACCTCCGCTATTTATATAAGTCTATCGAGGGAGGTAAATGACCACGCTACCCCATCGCTTGAAATGAAGATACAACCCCTCGGGGCATTTTGGTCAAGTCTTCATCCTGACGGACACGCTTCCACCGCTCTTCGCTTCACCTCGACGCAAACCCCGCTGATCACGCCCACGTGCCCTCCGCCTCGAAGCTTCCAAGCTCCCGGATCACCGTGCCTGCCGCCTCGGCCTCCGGACTTGGTTTTGCCCCAAACCAAGAAACCGTCCACCGATGGTTTTGTGGGCAAACCACCAAACCCGCAAGCTTCGGTTTCAACCGCTACCTTGCACCAGCCCATGTTCACTGCCTTGCACCGCACGGCCGCACTTGACCCCATCGCCACGGGTCCATCGAACCAAGCCTACTTACCACTCCATCACCGTGAGGCCGCCACGGCTAAGGTCTTTCGCGCTTGTTCTTTACCCGCACCGACACGAGTCAAGCCGCAACCTATACCGCACACTTAGCCAAGCATCAGCCACATTAACGTTGTCAATCACTCATCACTAAGGAGCGACCTCCATCGTCCCCTGACACAGTGGTCCTCAATCTCCCTTGATGAGTGCATTGACAACACCCATAGAAATCACATAGAGAAAAGAAAAGAAAACAACCACGAACACAAACCTCCAAAGCAAATGATCCAAAGCCAAAGAACAAGAAAACGGGATCACTCGCTGACCAAGTTTCTCGCCCCTAAGACAAGGGCAACGCTTGACACACCGAGACAAAACAAAGCTCTCAAAGAGCACATCACAAAGCACAAAACTCAGTGTAAATCAAAGGAGCTCCCCGCACATATGCACACTCCCCCGAGCAAATGCAACCTCTTCTCAATTTTTCTCCTCACATGCAACATCTCACAAATGCATAACAATTTTCCACAAAATCTCCCAACGCATGAAAATTCTCCTCAAAACATACATAACTCTCCCCCTTGTTGACAATGCATGAATCAAGGTATGTGAAACTCTTCCCTTGTTTTCATGAAAATGCATGTCAAAGCATATACAATCTACCAAGCTTCTCAAATATACAAAGAGCACAACAAAATGCTACATGAGACATAGAGCAAGCAAAGTAGACATGGTGTATCAAGCACATTGCCATCAAGAAGGTAGAGACATATAAGCATGTGACATGGCTAAAAGCAATTTTAAGCAATTTTCACAAAGAAATATTCATCTCATGAGCAAGACTCTTTCTATACCAATTTGAACATAAATACACTAGATCATCCAAAGTTTATGCAAGATCACAAATTCTCATCACAAGATCATTATAAACGCCCACAAGCTACTCAAGTCATGTTAAAGCCACCGAGCCATGTGTCTACTTCTTAAGATGAGACTTCTCATGGTAGACAAGTATGCTACGGTTTAGCGCCCAAGATATGAATATCAAACCATAAAAACAAGATTAGGAGCTCATTTTTCAAGCATAAGGCAATTCATACACCAATTTCATTTTCAAGTTTAAACATGGTACATGAAGTGCCTTTGCGGCAAAAAGAAGTTTATGCTCCTCCCCAAGCAAGCAAAAGGGCTAAACATTTACAATGACAAAGGATCTTTGACCCCAAGCAAAGAGAATATGATCCTCAAGAACAAATTGAGCATGATATAAGCATTTAAGCACAAATTGAGCATAGACAAGCATCTACTCATGAGAGAGGCAGTTTTATCATTTTCACAACCAAAATGCTATCTCATCATACATATATAGCAAAACCATCAAGAGCATAGCATTTACATCCACAATTTACCAAACATGCACAAGTCTCACATATAGCATATCAGTGATCAATGTATATAAGAGAAGCTCATTCCTAACTCAAGTGATCCAAAGATGGCTATCCTACCAGGTTTTGTACAGAAATTAAAATGCATGAAGGAATTGTAACAAAATGAACATATGACACATATATACATGAGAAGCTCCAAGACCTAAGCTAGAAAGGAAAGCATACCCCAAGTTCACCCCGCAAGCAAGTGAAAGTGGCTTGGTCAAGCGGTTTGGTGAAAATGTCAGCTAGCTGGTCTTGGGTAGGGACATAGGACAAAGATATGTTTCCTTCTCAACATTGTCCCTCGAAGTGGTACCTCACTTCTTTGTGTTTCGCTTTTGGAGTGGAGGACAGATTTTGGCTACGCTTATGGCAATCGGTGCTGTCACGTAAAAGTGGAACCCGGGAGCACTCTCACCAAAGTCACTCATGGTGTAGGTCATCCAAAGCTACCGAACAACAACTAGCGGCAGCTACATACTCACCTCGGTGATGGATGGGCTACACTCGATTGCTTGCGAGATGACCAAGAGACCAAAGAAGAACCAAGGAACCGACAACACCCGTAAGTGGACTTGCAATCCAATTGACACCCAAATAAACCGCATCGAAAAGCCATGAAGCCTCGAGTGTCGAGGAGGCAGAGTACCAAAGACCAAACTCGGGAGTGTAGTTCAAGTACCGAAAATCCGCTTGACGGCCGATGTGAAGTCCCTGAAGCCTCGAAAATGAGCGCATGCACACACGCTTAATCAGTATGTCCGGCCTCGCCGGGCCATCAAGTAGAGGAGGGAGCCGATCATGCTCCCATTCTTCCTCGGTCCACGGGTTCGCCGTCCTCGTCCTGCCCAAAGTCGTAGTTGTACTCATCGGGGTAGTCACGGCTTGGAGTCGTTCATGCCAAATTTCTTCACCATGTCCCTGGTGTACTTCGTCTGAAGTACAAAGGTCCCGGCCCTTGCACTACTTGATCCGGAGACCCAAGAAAACCAGGTCGCCCATCATGGACATCTCAAATTTCGCTCATGTCATCTCGCAACCGGCAACAAGATCATGAGAAGAGCCACCAAAGATTATGTCATCCACGATATCCGAACAATCAAAAGGTCATTCCCATGCTTAAGGAGGAATAAGGTTTTATCAATCGTGCCCATCACAAACCCCTTACTCAAAGAAAAGCCTCTCAACCCGTCATACCAAGCTCTAGGTGCCTGCTTTCAACCCATAGAGCGCTCTCGAGTTTGTATACACGTGTGGGTATTTTCACTCTCAAACCCCGGGGTTGCCTCACATACACTTCTTCCTCTATCACCCCATTCAAGAAAGCACTCTTGACATCCATTTGGTACAACTTGAACCCTTTAGCCACCAAAAGGCTAGAAGGATCCTAATTGCCTCCAAACGGGCCACATGTGAGCAAATGTCTCCTCATAGTCTATCCTCCTTCTAGTTGTACCCTCGCCACCAACCTCGACTTGTTTCTCACAACCATCCCATTCTCACCCTCTTTGTTCTTCCACACCCACTTGGTTCCTATGGGACGACAATTTGGCGGTGGATCGACTAACACCTGGACTTGGTTTCTCTCAAAGTTTTCCAACTCCTCATGCATGGAATTCACCCAATTCTCGCCGACAAAGCGTGTCGAATATCTTTGGGCTCGAAAGAAGCAACAAAAGCGTAATGAGCGAAAATGAGAAGTATACCTTGACCTCGACCGTAGTGCTCATGAAGGTCACCAATGATGGTCGCTTGGGTGATCCACTTGTACCGCCGGGAGCCTCTCGCCTCGACACAACCTCCCTCAGCAGCCTCCACCGAACCTCGTAGTGGGTGTAGGGATGGTCCGTCCCCGATCGTCAGTCGAGTAGTAGTGGAAGTAGTACGCACACGATCGACCGGAGCATCACCACCATCATCATCGCCGCCTCCATCTCCGCCCTTCTCATCCTCGAAAATCCTTGCCCAATCTCCTCACACCGCACACTCAAAAGCGTAAGAGCTACATGGTCGTGTCTCGTCAAGGTAACCTCGCAAGTCTCCATGGTTCGTTAGTGTCAAGGTTGAGCACGATATGCTCTAGAATGAATCGCAACCAAGGAAAATACCATCCAACATCGAGACTCAAACTTGTCCAACTTGCCCTTCTTGAGAATGAAACACTTGCACCAAAAGCTCTAAAGTGACTCACCTTGGGTTGTCGGCGTGCATCGCATCACTCATAAGAGGTCTTCTTCTTAAAGGCACGAAGGAAGATGCGATTTGAGACATAGCAAGCTATTGACCGCCCGGCCCAGAACGCCTAGGAGTCCTATGCTCATCGAGCATCGCCCGCCATCTCACAAAGGGTTTCTTCCTTCCACAACGCCATTCGACAAGCGACATATGGAGAAGAGTACACCGATGATCAAGACCAAGATCACCGCAAAAGGCATCAAAATGAGAGTTCTTAAACTCGTATCCATTGTCATGCAGATAGCTCGAATGGCATCACCATGTCTCTCATTCTTCAACCTCAAGATCAAGTCTCGAACAAAGCCAAATGTCTCACTCTTATCCTCCAAAAGAAAACCCAAGAGTACCTCAAAAATCATCAACAACCACAAGAACATACCACTTCCCACCCAGAGCGAACACGAGCCGGCCCAACCAAATCCATGTGCAACTCACAAGGTCGCTTTGGCCATGAGAGAAGTCGAGGGGCGTGAGAAGCAAAGAACCATCTTTCCATGCCGACAAGAAGCACAAACCAAATCCTTCTCGAATTTCAACTTAGGCAATCCTGACAAGATCAAGACCACTCAAGCGGAAAGCAACTCAAAGCTCAAGTGTCCCAACCTCCTATGCCATTTCCAAAGCTCTACCAAACGCCAAAGAACAAAGCATCGAGAAGGACCAACAGATCCGGGAAAAGTCGGCAGAAAGATTTGACCCTGGGACGATCGTGCAGACAAGATCACCTCTAGAATCAAGCACACGAGAAGCACCGACTTAAACGAACCTCAAAACCTTCATCAAGTAATTGAGATATCGACAAAAGTTAAAACCAAGTGACTTGACCAGGCCACACTTAAGGTCACCTTGCTACTCACCTTCACCATACCTTCCGCAAGCACTCGCCCTCTCCCATTGTCCCCGAAAGTGATGTACTCCCTCGTACTCACCGGGTGAGGTCGAGAGAACCACCCACGATCTCCGGTCATGTGTCTTGAGCAGCCGGAGTCGATCAACCAAAAGTTCTCCAAGCCTCCCACCGCAATAAAAACGAGGATTTAGAATGAGCAAGCGACTCAACACCGGGTTAGTACCAAAAGAGTCAAACCAAGGTCTTGAGCCATTTGCTCAAAAGAAGGGTTAACCAAGTTCATCCTACCATAACCCCTAGGCGGAGTCCTCTCACGCCTACCACCAAAGGACCTGCCACGCCTCAATCCGGAGGAGTACGCACCACGAGGAGGAAAATGTGGCCCGTAGTCCATCTCGAGACCCAAAGCTCGATCGTGCCTCCCAAACTCGTGAACGGTCACGAGAAGGAGCACGCCGAGCCAACTCACCACGCCCAAACCCAACACGCCTGCCTCTCGAGGGAACACACCTCCACCTCCACCTCCACGAGTGGGAATCAGACGCACATACACCTCACCACTAGGTAGAGGCCTCTCACGAGGCTCGTGCACACCACGAGCAAGGTGGTACTGCCCTTGTTTGCCATCTCCTAGCAAACCTCTCATCCCTCTTCCTCCCAAACAGAACTCATCCTTGTGCCCATCCCTCCCACAATACTCACAATGGAAGCGGATTGGCATTGGCTTAGCGGTGGCTTCTCCGTGGGCTTCTCAACACCTTTCTCTCCCGACTTCCCTCAAAGACATTACCCAAAGTTGCTCACAAACTTGATGGGTTTCGATAATTCTCCTGCTTTCCGGGAGAACACCGTGGGTCCGAGTTGTATCAAGCTTGTTTCTCAAGTGGTTTGGCTTGGGTGCATATTTGTTCATGGGTATGGTGTGTGGTTGAGTAGGGATCTCTCAACTTTCTCTCTCCTCACCACTTTTCTCACCACACTTCTCACCCCCAACGCCTGACCATCAAACCTCTTGAACTGAGCCAACATCAAACTCAATTGTGGCTCATGCCCAGACAACCAACTCATCAATTTCCTAAGCTCATCATTTTCATCCTGCAGATGATCAACATAGTGTGCAAGTTCCATGTTTTTCAAAGTATGCATTTCACAGGTTGAACATGATGTAGGAAGAGGAGCTTTCAATGCCGCCTCAAGAGAAACCATCCTAGTGTGAGATTCATCTAGCCTAGCATGCAAAATAGGACATGATGTACAAGCTCCTAACAAAGTTGGCCTAGACTTCAATTCATCACACTCAATCCTAACCACATCTAGTTCCTCCAAAGTAGAGGCATGCTTCTCCTTGAGAGCAGTCAAATCAAGAAGAAAACCGAGCAAATACCACAATCAATCTCATCAGACACCACAGGAGCAGGTTTCAAAGTGGCTATCTCATTTCTAGCATCCACAAGCAAGGATTCAAGTTTAGCTACCTTGTCCTTAGCATCACCCAATAAAGACCTAAATTCCCTCTTCTCCTTGTTGGTCTTTCTAAGCACATCATCACGGTTGTCAAGCAACTCATTCAGCCTAGCATTCTCCTCTAGCGAAGTTGGGATCTTGTCGCCTCTTCATCGTAGTCGGAGTTCGAATCCGAGTGTGCTTCCCACCCTTCTTGAATGCGCCATGCCGCAAAGCCTCCTTGCGCGAAGCTCGCCGGTGATGTTCTTGCCCGTGCCGCTTGTCCTTGCGCTTCTCTTGCTCTTCCTCGCTGCTCGAACCGGAAGAGGCATCGCTTGATGTCGAGTCGATGTCGCTCACTCCGGCCACCATCGCCGAGCGGTCTTCTTCTTGTGGCCGCCACTCTTCTTGTGCCTTCTCTCGCTCTTGTCCTTGTGCTTGTCCTTGTAGTCGTTCCGGAGCGGTGCTTGTTGTAGTCGTGCTTGGGCTTGCCCTTGTAGTCCTCCTCGATCCGCATGGCTTGTGGTATTCTATGATGAAGTGCCCGTGCTTCCCGCACCGATAGCACATCCCCGAGCTCCGCCTTGCATTCTTGCGGTTCTCGACATCCGCCCAAACCTCTTGCTCAACAAGAGATCGCCCTCGCCAGACATCAAAGTCCTCATCTGGCAAGGACACAAGACAAGACAAAGAGAAACCACCAGAGTTAGCGTTAGTCCTTGATCCTGAGACAAGAGCCAAACTATGAGGATCGCTGGGGCTCGCCTTGGCTCTCAAGCCACGATCAACCTCTCAAGACCCGAGCTTGGAGAACAGCTCATCAAGTTTAAAGCATATCATACGCCGACCTCAATGGCCTCGACCTTGGCTTCCCACACGCATCTATCCAGTGGCATGCAAAAGCTTGATAGCTTGATCATGATCCGTGTATGGGAGCACACACATTGGCCCTCATGTTGTTGACTATGCAAGTGAAGCCAAACATAGCATTGGTCGACTCACCGAGGAGATGAGTGAAGTTCTTGTACTCTCTCCTAAGTGGTAAACATATGGGCTTGCACTTGAGCATTGCCAACATGAGCATTCTTCAACTTGAGCCAAATTTTTCCGGCCACATCCTCTCCGTACACTCGATCAAATTCCGAGGCACAAAGAGCACGGAACAAGTAATCAACGGCCTTGCTGTTGGCCTCAAACATGTCCCGCGATCCCGAAGCGTAAAACCGTCTCGATGATATAATGAGGATTCTGAGTAACCTCCCAGATCATAGTTCCCTTCCCACGCAAAAACGCGCCCATGCGCCTCTCCCACATCGGGTAATTCTTGCCATCAAAGTGCGGAGGACCCAACCCCTTGCCGTAATCGCCCATCTTTGAATCTTAGACTGGTTAGAATCAAGAAGATCCAGAATCGCTCGATACCAATTGAAGGACCGAATGGGCGATCAGAGAGGTGGGGAGTGAATGGGAGCCGATAAAAATTCACTTCAAGAAGATGAACTCGACTATGCCCCAAAGTCAACTCCAAAAAGGGTCTCACACGTGAGGGAGAACAAAGAGCGAGCCAATCGCCAAGATCACGTGGTCACAGCGGACCTACTGACCCTAGGAACGATTCTAGAGAGGCTAAGAAACCACACGAAAGCGAAATGGAAGCTAACACTAAGAGAGAGACCAAAACAGAACTTTCTGGGTCTTCGTCATCCCAAGAAAGTCTCGGATCACCGGTTAACCTGGGACATTCACAGAGAATTCGACATTCACCGGGTCTTCCTACGGATCATCCGGCGTTATGCTGGGTCACCCAAATGCCCAAAACAAATGACGGACAAAGAAAAATCCAAAACTCAATCAAATGACCTCCCAAAATCATGAAATTTTAACCATAGGGTCATAACAACCTAATAAGTCTTTGTCCAAAAGATCTTTCTCAAAAGATCAAGACTTCACTAAAACTTTGAGATTTAGGACAAGAACAAGAAAACACTTAGCACGTAAATGTCAACTAGGCCGGATCATCAGTAAAGTGCCGGATCATCCCAGAGCCTGAAAAACTCGCTCATGGAACGAACTCAACTTCCTTCACCGATCTCCGATTCAACCAATGGATTGCTACCAAATCAGTGGGAAGGTGAAGGCCTCTAGGAGATGCTATCCCTACGAATTTATGGCCTCAAACCAACTAAAACGAGAGGAATCGAGAATCTACGAACCCATCACCATGAACTCGGGTTCCACCAAGAACTCATGAATCGAGGGCAAATCCCGGTGTTTGAGGGGTCAAGATTATCCACAAAGATGCGCAAGGCATCCACCTATGATCCCCTCAAAGAAATCTGAGAGAAAACTCCCTCAAATCAACGAATCGAGCGAAGAACGAAACCAACCAAAAAGAGCTCTGAAAATGACACGAAAATCACAAAGAGCTGGGAGATCACCGCAATGCCGAATGCTTCCATACATCCAGAGGTCAGAGTCTATACAAGAATCTAGCCTAATGAATACAGAGGAAAAGAAGCAATCCAAAGCAATCTACCGGGGGAGGAAAACCCTAGAGTCCAAGAGAGAGAGATGCCATCCACCTCTTCGCTATTTATACGAAGTCTATCGGAGGGAGGTAAATGACCACGCTACCCCTACTGCTTGAAATGAAGATACAACCCCTCAGGGGCATTTTGGTCAAGTCTTCATCGGACGGACACGCCCACCGCGGCCCGCTCACCTCGACGCAAACCCCGCGATCACGCCACGTGCCCTCCGCCTCGAAGCTTCCCAAGCTCCCGATCACCGCCTCCGCCGCCGGGCCTCCGGACTTGGTTTTGCGGCCCAAACCAAGAAACCGTCCACCTGATGGTTTTGTGGGCAAACCACCAAACCCCGCGTGCAAGCTTTGGGCTTCAACCGCTACCTTGCACCAGCCCATGTTCACGACTTCACCGCCAGTCTTGCACCGCACGGCCGCACTTGACCCCATCGGCCACCAGTCCATCGAACCAAGCCTACTTGCCACTCCATCACCCGAGGCCACCACGGCTAAGGTCTTTCGTGCGTGTTCTTCACCTGCACCGACACGAGTCAAGCCGCAACCTATACCTGCACACTTAGCCAAGCATCACCCACAACGCTGTCAATCACTCATCACTAAGGAGCGACCCTCCATCGGTCCCTGGACACACCGGGTCCTCAGCGCGGAGTGTGCGGTGGTGTGTGTGTGCACGTGGTGCTTTGAGCGTGTGTGGGTGTGTGTGTGTGTGTGCGTGTTGGTGTGTGGGTGAGTTGCGTGGGCCGACCGACCCATTAGGGTTCACCCCCTTCCCCGAGAGCCCTGGTTTAGCACTCGGGGAAGGTTGCCTCTTAGTGCTTTCACCTAGCACTCGGGAAGCCCTCTAGAGCCCGGTTTAGCACTCGGGAAGGGTCTCTTCAGGGAAGGCACTGGGAAATAATGTTTTGCATTTTGTGAGGCCTTCCCACATTATTTAAAACTCTTTCCTCAAATTTGGGATAATTTTGATTTTTTTGGTATATTTCGTTAGTTTTTTGTTTTGTTGATTTTTGCATTCAATTTGAGCTGCAGTGCATGAACGTATAATTTGGTGATTCAAAAATGATATTCATGATATTTGGTGTATATTGAGGCTTTATCAGGAAGATGTGAATGGAGCACGTGAACACGACGGTATCTCACGAGTGAACACAGAATAGCTGTCCGAATCCGAATCGTCGTGTTATCACATGTGTTGTGTGCAGGTGAAGACTGAGAAGATTTCGTCGGATGCCTAAACCCAAACATCTCCACATGTGATCAATGTGATAACACACTTAGAGATGTCTGGGTTTTAGGCATCCGACGTCCCAACTTGCTCGAAATCTTCTCAATTCTTGCACACAACCTATATATGTGATAACACGCCCGACAAGTTTCGTGATTTTCGACTGCTCGGATTTTCCGTAATTTAGAAACACTTTTCCCAGAAGTTGTTCGTCGTGTTACGACAACAAGATGCTCGACATTTCATATGAGTTCCTGAATAAAACCTCAATATACACCAAATATCATGAATATCATTTTTTGAATCACCAAACTATACGATTTCATGCACCTGCAGTTCAAATTTGAAGTCTGCAAAAAAAATCAACAAAACGAAAAAACTAACGAAATATACAAAAAAATCAAAATTATCCCAAATTTGAGGAAAGAGTTTTAAATAATATGGAAAGGCCTCACAAAAAAAATGAGGTAAAACTAAAAATCCCCGAGTCTAAACCGGGCTCTTGGGAAGAGGCTGCTTCCGAGTGCTGGGTGAAGGCACTGGGAAGAGGCAACCTTCCCGAGTGCTAGAGGAAGGCACTCGGGAAGAATTTTTTCCATACGGCTCCTGCTTACCCCTCCGCCGTACCTAATTTGCTTTTTCGAGTGCCTTGTTTCCCCGAGTGCCATAGACTCTACGGCACTCGGGGAAGCACATCTTCCCCGAGTGTATTTCTTCCCTGAGTGCAACACTCGGGGAAGATTTTCTTCCCCGAGTGCCCGATTTTTGGCACTTGGGGGATTATGGGACACTCGGGGAATTTTGCTTCTCCCGTAGCGTTCTTCGTAAAGCGCGTGTCGGTGGACCACCATCATCGTCTAAGGTTTATGCTTAAGTAATTCTCCATGCTTATAAGTGATATAATATAAGTACTACTTGTGTTGCTCTATTCTACTTGGATTGTAATGTCGCATTTCTCTCTTAAAAAAATTAACTTATTTTGAGGAGGGATGTTGAATGGTAAAACTTTGTGCCACATATGTAATAATTTCACTAGGGAAAGTTTTATTGTCGCATACTGTCGGTTGGTGCTGACTGTTGACTGTTGAGGGCTTGAGACCTCCGACCGGCCTGGCGGCAACCTAGTGTAAATGAAATGATGATAGGATAGTTTTATTAGTTCATTCTAAACTAATTTGCTTGTCCTAAACATCGTATATTTAGGAACGAATTGAGTATATCATAGAATGCAAGTTGTGTACGATTTTTACAAGTATTACAGATTCGGTTCAAACCAGATGAAATTCACGAGCTCTATGTTGCCATAGAACGCTGGAGAATACTATTGACATTTTTTCACATGGGTGTGTCTCCTTGTCAAATGCTTGAAAATAAGGTTTCTCTCAATCACTTTTTTTCAACTGTTCATCTATCATCCAACGGTTGTTTTTCCTGAACTAAAGAGAAAAGTGATTGATTTTTACTCTTTCCTCAATCACTTTTTGTCCACCTTGTGTTTTTTTTAAAAAAAAGTGAGTGAAAGTCTTTTCAATCTCAAACAATTTTCGATAACAGTACAAAATCTGGCCTGTTTCGGCCTTTGAACGATCCGTAAGGTCAAGCCCGTTTAGATCACTTTTTTTAGACAGCCCGTTTGTATGGGCTTTAAAACTGACAAACACAAACTTCAAAAATTATAGATCTTGCACTCTGTTTTTTCATATCAAAGTGAAATTAGGAAAAATGGCAGTTCATATGAATTACTGGACAGTTACTTTGTTACTGATATACTAATAATATGAATGTCTAGATATTCTCATATTATTCAGAATTACATGAATGTTCTTGCCAAATGGATTGGACCACTCAGGTTATTTCATCTACAAATGAAATTTATACATACCTAATGAACAGGTAAAGGTACCAAGCTGCTCCACTAATTAATCTGCATTGATATTTATCCATACCTAAACAACTGATGATCTGAGCATGTAGTCCAAGTAGGAACGAGTATTAGGAAATTGCTTCCTCCAAAGCAATTCGGAAGTAGTACTACCACCTAATGTGGGGGTGCACTGGAATGGAACATGAAGGCTACAAATGTTTTTACTAAAAAAGCAAATGAGGGCAAGAAAAAAACATATCTAAGAAAAAAACTAGACATGTCAGTTTAATGAAGACATAGATGCGATTTTGTGTCTAAACAGATGAAATGGAACAAGAGTCCCATTTCCCACGAAGTGCTATAAAGAAAAAATGGCATGTAACTTGAAGACACAAACTACAATATCATATAATCGGAAAAAGGTTTGTAGATTCCCAATCATAGACACCAACCAAGCAGTTGGAAAAAGTTCCATAAATAAAATAGAAAATAATGATATAAATTAGGTAAATGACATACTGATTTAGAAAATAATGATATAAATCAGAAAAACTTCACGGAACTAAAGTTTGAAGAAACTATGTACAAAAGATGCTTACTTCAGCTACACAAACTACCCCAGGAGATCTGCCAAAATCAGAAATAGAAGATGTTCAGCAAAAAAGAACATATTAGCATACCCCCTAAAAATGGTACAACAAATCTAAAACAAAACAAGACATAGGTTGGCCTGTTAGGGGGGAGAGAAGGCCTGGGCTATTTTTTTGGGGGGGTTCCGTTTTTGGGCCAGAAATAGAAGGCATGTATGCGCGCGCAACAGCCCAATTTCGCTAGCTGTTGGCCCAGCTCGCGTCGTCTTTAACCTCCAGCCCCTCCAACATTCAGCCCCTTCCATCCTTTCCATCGATGGCAGAAATTTTAGGGGAGGCTCTAGGAGGGGCTCCACGGCAGTAGGGGCTCGAGACCCCCCGCCCCACCACTAGATTCGCCACTGGAACCACACTACAGGGTACCAAACTCAACAAGGTAGAGATCAAATGACCAATAAGTGGACCCAACAACAAGATCTAAGATTTAAATCATGATGTTAACTGAAGAATGGAACTCTGTAGAGCACTGCACACTTTTCAACGGAAGCTTCATAGTTACATACTACACTCACCACATAGCAAGGAAGTTAGAATGGAACTCTGGAGAACACTGCACACTGTCCCTTCCATCTTCCCTCTGTGTGTGCTTAAATGCCTTCATTTCCTCTCCCACTGGGACAAAAGATAATAAAAAGTCCGATTACACAAGAATATCCACATGTAGCCTCAATATACCTCAAATCGAACCAACAAAAACTAGAAAAGAAAACACGTGCCCATCTCCCTATCTCAATGAAAATGTAACAAAAATGAACCAAAAAGGTAATCCTAGGCTAACAAAGGCAATAAAAATCAGAAATCACTGGCTCTAGTGTTAATATCTTACACATCATGCACGCTTGGTATGCTTGCCAAGGGCCCAGGGTATCAAGAATAGGTCCGCTGAGATGGTTTTCACTCAGTATCCTTGTAAAAAAGAAACAGTAAGGACAAATGGGTAAAAATTCTGCGTAATAGAGAAGTGTGCTAGTACATACAGAATGTGGAACTTCCAAAGGCTGCCAAGAGAAGTTAAAATGGACCCACCCAACATTGCCTCACAAATCTGTTATTAAGATTGAATTCAAGTTAAATACCTCCAAAATAACAAATGTTATATTATACAATGCAAACAAATAAGAAAACTTAGCCTACAAAAAATCTACCATGGTATGAAAAACAAAAATTTTCTGAGTATCTCAAAGTCATAATTCTGTAAGTGTCATACTCATATATGCTACCTAAAATTTTTGTATGAGAATCTTACTTATTAAAAGCATCCTATCCTCCACCCACCCAGCCAAAAGCAATGGACAGATAGAGTAATTTCAAATTACCTGATGAGCTAACCAGGTTACCAGGATCAAATTGATTGTTTCCAGAGACTAGTACAAAATTGAATCCTAGCCAAAAAGCAAGCAAGCGAAACGCACACACAAAGGTAGCATCAATTTGAGACAAACAAATATAATGAGTTCAAAATTGAGCAAAGATTTTTTGTTGAAGAGTTTCAAGAACGAAGCTATGTAACTTGCCAAAAAAAACAACCTTGTCCCTGAGTAGTAAAAAATCTCTCTCATTTCCGGATGGAAAATCACCAAGCTCTTGGGTGCTGCACAAAAATCAAAATTAGCATTTACTATTTTTTATACACTGTTATTTATCCATACCAAATGAAGATGTAATGGTAGCAACCTGCTAGTGATTAATAAAAAAGATGACAACAATGGATGGATTTTCCAGGCAAATGTGTTTAAAAAAGCAATAGAAAGGCTCAGAAGGTTGGGGGGACATATTGTATGTTGTTTATGTTGCTTAAGATTTCGTAGACAATCCCTCATCAGCTCTCACTTTGTGCCCTTGACATGCGATGCACTCTGCATACTCATAGTCTGTTCTGTAGTGATTTGTAGGCTCAGCAGCAGATGCTACAACAAATTGTGTACCATTGCAGCCAAATGCGTAGATTGAATAGGGAAAATAAAGGAGTGCTTGGCTGCAGCCCAAGCGGCTAGCATGATGCGTGGCAGCCGTGGAAAAAGTAGAAGTGACCATAACATCATATATCAGAGTGAGCAGAGTTAACAAAAACTAGAAGCCAATTTTAACATGGTAACAAAGTTTTGTTCCCTTAGGAAATTTGGTACTTTTAATAAGCTCATCTCTGCCGCCAAATTAATGACAAAGGCTCATAGTGAGCCGAAAGGTAGCATGTAGGAAATAACTCACAAGGGAAAAAGCTAGAGGACTAAACAAGCATTAGGTGTACCTCAATCTGCAAAGAACACCTAAGAAAAAATATTTTCTGTGCGTATAATGTGATATGAACTAGTAACTAAAGATAAATTAAATTTAAATACAAGGTATGGGTCTGGTGGGGTTTTAGACAAGTTGGATTTAAGAAAATAAAACAATGCACAATAAGCTCTACAATTTAATTTCTTTCCTTGATTGGAAGCTTAAACAGTACTAGGAAAGCCGGTTTTGTAAAATAATTAACCCCTTCCAAAAGGGAATATAGTGACTCTGCATTAGAGATATGTTGTGGTGTTCCTGAAATATATTTCATTTTCAGACTTTAGGGGGCTACCAAAAGCTATCAAGATAGTACAAAAAAACACAGTAATGGTTGCTTATTGTGGTGACACTCGGAACATATTTGGCACATCTTTCGTTTTGCAGAATCTAAATACCACATCACGTCCCGGGCAATTCTAAACACAACACACTGTACCAAATACTGATATTTTATCTGGATATCAGTGTAAAGATACAAGCGTTATCCCACATAAGCAATGGCTTAGCGTGATTTTTTTAATAGGAAGTATATTAATAAATGGTCCAAAGTTGTCAGTCAACTCGAACACCTATGACACATAAATACCCAAAGCTGATAAGCCACCATGGATATTAACAAATGAAAATGTATGTTATGACATAAGCAACACATTTTCTCTGTATCTAACATTTCAGCAACACATTTTCTCTGTGTCAATCTATAATATGTATAAAGAAATTTGACACCATGCAACTTAAATGAAATACATAATACTGTTAAATCTTGAGAGTTGTTACTCATGAAGTGGAGGCAAAGGAACAAAAAATACCTTTTCTCAGATATAAGGTAAAGATGTATTTTCTCCCTAGCATGCCAAACCCAAATTTCTGGCCTGCTTGATTCATGCCCCTAACACACAAACATTTAGCTCTGGGAAATAAAACAAACATAGGCACGAACCACATACAAAATCATGTGGTGTTCTAGAAAATAACAAAAAGATTTAGGAGTGTCATATCATCATATTCACAGGAACAAAAATATTTTCAGGGGACCCTACAGAACATGAGAAGGCATTTACACCTGTGATTGCTAGTAACAACAACAAAAAATTTCTAAAAGGAAAAAATCACTGCTGCGAAAAAGTGAATGAATTAGACTAACCTGTTTTAACACAACCTAACCTAGAATCAGACATAGGCTACCCTAAAATCCCCAAATCGAACACCTAAAAACCACAGATCCAACCTAATAGGCCGCAAAATCAGACACAAAGCGAACCCTAACCAGCCACAAATCGAACCATGAACAACAAAAATGTCAATGAATTCATACATGGAGAAACATCATGCAGCAGGATGAGATGGAGATGAACTACCTGGTCTGTTCTGTTTGCTCAGATCAAATCCACCGTCGACCACTCGTTGATGCCGCCGGGGATGGCCTTCCACTCCGTCTGCTACTCTCCCCAAGTCCCCTACCTCCTCCCGAGCGGCAGAGATGAACATGCTGGGGCGCCTATGGTCGTAGACAAGCCGAGTAGGAGGCCATGTTCGTCCACCGGAAACACGCCGGAACGCTAAGGAGAAATGGAGAAGAAAAGAGAAGGGAGGGGAAATGGAGAAGAAGAATAGGAGGAGCTTCAGAGGCCGTTAAAGGGTTTGCGTGAATGTGCGGGATGTGATGTGGACCCGCTAAAGAAGAAATAACACCCGGATGCATCTAGTCATCTGTTGAGGATCCAATGGCTCACAGGAAAGTGATTGAGAGAAACTAAAAAATCAGGCATTTGAGCTATAGCAAATCTGTTTTCACATAGTATAAGATTGCAGTAGCGGCACCATCAGTTTCAACAAAGCTATGCTCATATACCCTATTTCCAAGATCACCTCGGTGTAGCCGACTTGGCAAGAACATTTCTGCTATCTATGAAGAGCACAACATCAGATAGATCTTCTAGCTCAGACCACGCTGGTTGCATCATAGAGAGGCTCTGGCTTAACCAAAACCCTCCATGTCATCTTGTTTGGGTTGAACACTCCAAACCTGCCGTCTCTTCCCAAGCAATAAAACTTCACGTCAAACAAAATTGAGTTGCAGGAAGCTGTGGGGAAAAAGAACTGCACTTGGTGTTCAGATTTGACACTATAAACTATAAACTCATTGAACACTTGAGAAACCATTTAAAGGAGAACAATGACTCTCGGTTATCCGAAAAAAAACATTCAGGAAATGTAAATGTGTGACAGACTAGTTCCAAATAACATATTGTCTTTTTATTTATCTTGTATTATATGAGTTATGGTTATAAACTTATAATGTATACTATAAGGAGCGAAAACAATTGAAAACTTTTCTCACCCAAATCGGGTCCACCGTACCCCTCACGCCGGACCCACCCGTCATATGTTTTTAGGAGTGGATAGGGTGGAAGGACTATAGAATGATAAAAAAATCGCAATTTGGAGAACATTTCTGCCAAAAACGAATTATTTTCTAACCCAATGTCGCCTTACCCACCCGTGTACCCGCGTGGGCCCACCCGCGCCGCACCCAACGACGACGAGTCCCTACCCAATACCTCCCGGCAACGCTCCTCCTCTCCTTGTGTTTCTTTCCTTTTGCATCCCCCTCTCCGTCTGCCCTCCATCGATCTGTCGATAAAAATTTTCGTCCGTCGCTCTCTTAATTCATGACTAACGGTAAAAAAAGTCTGAGGAAAAAACCGGCCCGAGCTCCCTGCATCTACCGGAGTATGTGAAAAAAATGACCCTGACCTCTCTCCGGACGGACGGTGACTCCAACTCGTACAAGGAGTCAAGACGGCCTAGACCATATACATGAGGTGGCGCTCCTCCCTCAACAAGAAAGCTCCATCCAGCCCTACATACCGCGGCCATGGCGGACGCCTCGGCTAGGGTTGAGCATTCCGGACACCCTAGCGATGGACTTCTCCAACGCGCGCGCGAGCATCATATCGAGGGGTGCTCACCGTGGGGCGTCGATGGCGGTCCACGGAACAGCGAACGGCAGCGGCGCTGTGATTGCTGTGGTCTGGAGAGAAGCTGTTGAGGCTGCTCCGGTAGTTGTCACGGCGCTGGGGACAAGAAGAACAGGTCGGAGACGACTCGATGGCGAGGGCAAGCAGCCACGACTGAGCGGGAACGAAGAGAAAGAAAACTGGATGACTAAGGCGCTGTTGAACTTCAAACTTCACCGTGATCTGCTCGGCCAGCTTCTGCCTGCTTGCCTGTTGCTGGCTTCCTCGCGCATGGCGTGGCTCGAACTTTTACCGTGGCGTGCTGGTGAAGCAGGCAGCCAAGCAGGTGCACGACCACGACGATGCCGTGATGCTTGCCGGCGTCTTGCTTTGTTGTTACAACATAAACTCTCAAAGCACCAATAACCAAAGTTGTAACTGATCCAACTAGCTCCAAACCATAGATAGTTTTTTTTTGCAAAGATCAACGAACCGGGAGATAAACCTCGAACAAAAACTCAAAAGTTTTTTCTGAACCTGTGCACGTGTTCTTTAGCTAAACTGGCAGAACCAAATTAACCAATGCAGAGTTCGAACTTTGCACTCATATTTAAATGTCTAAACTCAGTTTTCATTATACAAAGCTACTGAAACTTGTTTACCATAGCTCACACAACCCATTTTGCATGATGTGGTCCACAATTTTAATACAATTTTTCTCAGAATCTTAACCCAAAGTAGGGCACTTATTATTTTTGCCATTCAGATCGACAGTGAACACCAAATCTTTCACACTTTGAACATTCACTCGAAATTGAAATAAATAAACTTCCTATCCAACAACATTAACAATGTACTTGTTGAATATCCAAGTACACTTGTGAACCAAATCCTTCCAAAGTTTATATTACAAATCCTTCATAATTCCACTCCAAAATTGACTAATTGCTACTATTGCAGACTTAAGAAACTTCAGATGGTGAATAGTTGTCACAAGTCAATAATTCCATTATATATTGAAGTTCTTTTTATCCAAATCTTGACCCAAACTCTATGAATATAGACCCATTGAATCAAAATGTAGGTTAAGACAAGCCATATTTCAAAGGGCCAACGAAATTGCACATATAATTCATCATGCCATGAAAATCTTTTGAATTTGATATCTTCTCTTTCTGATCCTGTTTGGAAAATTTTGTTCTTGTAGCAACACGCGGTCATATTGCTTTCGAAACTCTTGCTAAAATAAAAAAAAAGTTAGAGATGTAAGAATTATTACTTGAGTAGGGAGTTGCATAAGTCAAAGTTAAAAATGATGAAATTTCTAAAGAAAATTTAAAAAAAAACTCTACAAAGTTATTAAATATGCGTGGTATATGCACCAATAATGGCAGTTACCCAAATAGTGCAATTATTGTATATTTGAGTGTGTTAATAAGTGATATGTATTTTTAAGTGAGTTTTTTTTAAAGAGGAACTACTCAGGATATTCCAAAGTAACAAAAAACACTTAGTATGTAGCTTTCACCCGTAGCAACGCACGGACACTTTTGCTAATCATAATAAAGAATATTTAATTACGGATCCAACCATATAAAGTTTATATTGGAAAAAGTTCAAATTACTACTCTCAAGTATAACAAAAGTCTAGATAACCCCCTTAAACTATGTTTTTGTTCCATTTGCCCCCTAAACTTAGCTATTTGGTTCAACTCACTCCATAATGCAATTTGTCATTTTTTTTGTTTCTCCATAAACAAGTTGAATTTTAATTTGAGACTTTGCAAGATGGTAGTGAAAATCATAATCTATATTGGAAAAATATTATATGAAATTTGCATCGTTAGTTTTTATATAATTTTGTATCTCAATGATACATTTATTATTAAACATACTACTACCAAAATGGTGATGCAAAAATTTATGGTGTATTTTTTTAACATGCCTTATGTTGTCTTCTATCATCTTACAAAATTTGAACTTCAAACTTCACTTGTGCATAGAGAAACAAAAAGACAAACTATTTAAGGTGTAAATTGAACCAAATGGTATAGTTTAGTGGGTGAACTGAATCAAGAAATATTTTAGGGGGTTATTCAAACTCGAATTTGGTTTACTTGAGAAAGAAAGTTTAAATCTTGGTATGCGTGTACGCCTTGTAAATATGGATGGAGGAAGTAGTAATCATGTGGGGAATGTGCAAGGATGAGAGTTGAGAACAACTCTAACCGCTTCTCTTTTTATGTGGTCGTTCCAGAAGTGACGATGGTGTGGTTTTCTTTCGGATGGTGTGGCGTGGTTGCTGAAAAATTGATAAGCTGCAGGAATTCTATGCATATTGTAATGCAAAAGATACAAATTACTCCTTTTAAGTATAATTAAAGTCCGAATAACCCTTTAAAGTATTTTTAGTTTACCTTCTCAATTGTGTTAGTTGGTTCAATTTATCCATTAATACAATTTGCCTTTTTTATTTCTCCATGCACAAATGGAGTTTTAAGTTCAAATTTTACAAGTTTATAGCATACAACATAAGATATGTTAAAAATGTATCATGAATTTTCATCACTATGTTGATAGGGTGAGATATTTAGGCTGTGTTTGGTTGAGCTGGTACGTGAGAAAAGCTACCGTGGTGTGGTGGAAAAAGGCTGTTGTGGGATATTATATTGTGAGAAAAGTGAAAGTCGTTTATGGAAAAAGCTGATATTCTTTGGAAGATGTCTATAATGCCCATGAAGTTCCGAGGGCATACATATATTCAAAATGATTGTAAATAATTATTTTTTCAGTAAATTGCATGCAAATTACCTATTTAGAACTAAAATCTTAATTTCTAGAAGTTTTGGATTGACCATTAAGATACGATCCACATAAATACAATGATAGGAAGCCTAGAAAATAATAACATATGGTTCATACAATGGTGTCCTTCCTTAACATAACATAACTACCTCTGTCTCGCACTAACCAAAGCATCAGCTATCTCACTGCGGATGGTATTCATGGTTTCCTCATGCTCATCATCTTCAACCTCATCATCTTCTTCCATGTCAGATGTTTCTAGTAGCAGGTACCCCTCATCAGCATCACATTCATCAAACTCTTTATCTTCCAGCTGACTATCACGAATAAAATTATGCAATGCCATACAAGCTACAATTATATGCTTTTGAGTACGAGGAGGATAACTTGGAATTTTCTTCAAAATACGCCACTTCTGCTTCAAGACCCCGAAAGACCGCTCAATGACATTTCGAAGAGATGAATGCAAGAAATTGAACATCTCGTACTTCCCTTGAGGAGGACTACCATTTCAAAGTCGAAACTCTTGTATATGGTATGTGCTTCCTTTAAAAGGGGCAAGATAGCCTTGTCGGTTTGGGTAACCAGAGTCCACAAGATAATATTTACCTATAAATAAAACCAAATCGGTAAAGCCAAATAACAATAGAAATAATGATGACGGGTATCAAGATATGTATACCTTTAGGAGGCACAGGAAATGAAGGAAAGTTTGCTAAAGCATGATTTAGGATCCGTGAATCATGTGCCGAACCCGGCCAACCAGCAACCACATAGATAAACCTCATGTCAAAATCACAAATTGCTAGCACATTCTGAGATGTATACCCATGTCGACATGTATGGGTAATCACTTCCTTTGCTGGCACTACTACTGGAATATGTGTACCATCAATGGCTCCAATAGCGCCTTTGAAATAAGGCCAGAAGCGATCCTCTTCGACCTTTCATGTTCGAGTGAAATTAGGATCTCTTGGCTTGATATTGTCTCTTGCTAACTTGCGCAAACATCACAAAACCTCGAGAAACTTGATGTGAACTGTCCAAAGAGACCGTGTAAAACGGTTTTCAGCTTGGGAGAATGATTGAGGTCCTCCCACAATCCACAAGAACATAGCCAATGACTCCACTGATGATACTTTGATACTTGATTTCAAACCATAGTTCAAGGTGAGCAAGTCATGAAGTGCCATGAACACATCAGGGTTCATCCGAAACATCTTGTAGAAGTACCTTGGACGACTCATGCAGCCCAAAACCCATTGAATTCCAGATTCTCGTGGTACCTTGTATTTTCCTTTCCTTAAATATTTATTAGTATAGTGGTTCCCCATTTCACCAATGATGGCGATGTCTGGGAAAGCTCGCCTAGATGCAATAGTCCTTGCTGCCCCTTTTTGGCCAAATCTTCCATGTTGCTAGCCATCTACAGAAAACATTAGTAATGCATTAAACTATGGACAGCAAAGAAAAGAAAATATGGACAAGACTCTAGAGAAACAAATGGACAAAGAAAGACAAGAAAATATGGACAACACTCTAGAGAAATAAATGGACAGCAAAGACAAGAAAATATGGACAGCAATAATAGAGAAATAAATGGACTCAAGAATGGTTCAAGTACATAATGGTTCTCAGATAATAGGAACATAATGGTTCTCGGATAACAAGCACATAATTATTCGAGTACGACAACATGACTCAAACAAAGATAACAGGAATGGTTCAAACAACATGACTCAAGAACAAATAAGAAGTTCTACTGCAGCCTCTTCAACTCCTTTGCATGCTCCCTCTCAATCAGATCCAACCTCCCTTCATTTGTTTCAAGTGAGCTAAGGACCTCCCTAAATTCAGCTTCATAATCAAAGGTGGTGTGTGCATTATAGCAGTTTTTTCTTCGACCCCACATTCTTTCACCATCTGCATCGCCTCTTTAATGCTAGGGACTTGGTTGGTTGAAGGGGCTGATGCTTCAACACTTGTGGTAATCTTCTCTGCTGCTGTTTCTATCTTCAAACATGTGTTCTTGTACAGACGAAAGAACGGGCTCTTCTCATCCTTCTCTCGTGAGCGGCCCTTATGCTTTTTTTCCTGATTTTTCCTTCTTCAAAGCAGCTAACTTGACATGATCATCAATTTTTGGTAGCTCAGCCACATCCTCATCACTAGAATCAGATGATGAAATATCATTAGGACATGCCGCAAAGAGTCTCTAATCGACATGTGTCAATCCAAACAATACATGCAGATCATCAAGGTGCTTGGGTCCTTGTTTCTTGAACCTCACATGATTGCATTTGATACCTTTATCAGGGTTGTTGCATCTCTGAAATTAAATGGTAAAAGTTAGCAATTCACATAGTACAAGTATAACAAATGAACAATGAATAATAACAAGTACGAGTTCTTACAAAGAAGGTGTTCATCCCACCATTCCTTAGGGCAGCTTGCTTTGTCTCATTCCATCCAAGCCCGGTGGCGATTTTTGAACTCCATAAACCAATTATATTCCTTTTCATATTATCCAACTTGTTCTTCAATTGTATTTTGTTTGCTTCAAACCTGATTTTTCTTCATACTTGGATCTTAGATTTTTCCAACGGTGGTAGTGTCGTCCATTAGGCCTATTTCCAGCATCTATCTCTTTTTTGCATATATCAATAAGGTGCTTCACATTGGTATCACACCAATCTGCCTTATCAGACATTCTTGAATCAAGCAAAGAAATAATTTGTCATTCACTGATGGTCATATACAGTCGGGCACAACAATTCACTAGCTACAAATCGATTTTGACAGATCGAACAAATGCATAACAAATAGAGCGATTTCTACACATACTGACATAATACTACTCAAATCCAATCAGTTTTGCTCAGTAAAGGTGGAAGGAGGACTCGATTTGGTCACTTACAGATCTCCGGCAAGGAGTGGGTTGCCGGCTTGAGGAGATGCAGAGGATGGCACTGCCTGGCTTGAGGAGATGCACAGGAGGAGTGGCGTCGGCTTGAGGAGGAGGGCCAAGGAGCGCCCGGGTGGAGGAGATGCAGGGGATGGGCGGCGCCGGCTTGACGAGGAGGACCGAGGGAGGCGCCAGGCACGAGGAGGCGGAGGAGGCGCCGGCGGCTGGTCTCGGCTTCACCAGACGCGGAGGAGGGGCGGCGTCGGCTTGTGGGGAGGTGGAGGCGCCGGCCGGCGGGAGGGCGCCACGGCCGGGAGGGCACTGGCCACGGCGAGGAGGGCCGCCGAAACCCTAGGCCAGGTGCGGCCCGTGCGGGATGAGGAGTCGGGGGGCGCGGCCTCGAGGGAGAGGCGACGGGGCCTGCTTATTTCCGCGAACCGTTACGAGGGGTTCATAACGAGTGGCATTGCGGGTAAATTTCGCGATGTGTCCGCCCTCACAGTCGGAAAAAGCAGGTTCGGACTGGCTGTGAGAATTGCATTGCGAGAAAGCCGGCTGTGGCTGAAAGTTGGTGCGGAAGCTGAGCCCTTTGGTTCAACTTTCAACTTTTCTTGAAAGCCACAGCTGAAATAAGCTGAACCAAAGGGAGCCTTAGTAATAAAAATAAGATACAAAATTATATAAAAAACTAATGATGAAAATTGTCAAATATTAAATATAGAGTATAATGTCCACTACCACTCTGTAAAGTCTCAAATTAAAATTCAACTTGTGTGTGGAGAAACAAAAATGCTAAATTGCATGAAGTTGAACCAAATAGCATAATTTAAGGGGTAAATTGAAAAAAAAAGTTTATGAGGTTATCTGCAAGGGAGTAATTCGAACTTTTTTCTTTTTTAAAAACTATGTGGCTCTTTTTTTCCAAAAAAAGTTTGTACTCTACACTGTTATTTTCTTATACTAATGAATACCAGAAACCCTTTAATAAAAACCACAAATTTTATATGTAACGTTCCACTCTTTGGGCCGGCTTTCTCTCTGTGTATATATGATGCAATATACCTTTTGTAAACACCATGCACGCAATGTGTTACAACTCACAACACGGTACTCATTTAACAGCCCCAATGCAAAGCATTGTATCACATTATTAGCTCCCCGACATGCTTTGGTGCAGTGGTAGGATATGATCAAATTTGTGGCTTTGCTGAGTACGTACGTATACGTAGGCCCTACATGCATATTTTTGCAAATAAATTGAGCACAACACACACATTTTATTTTGGGAAATTTGTGTGTGGCACATCCTGAAAGTACACCTTTGTGTGGAGCACACCGCAAAAATTAATTTAGTTTGCAGCACACCGTGTAAGCTTTGTTTAGACTAACTCCAGCAGCTTGCCGATTTGCATCTGCAAAAGATGTCTTCTGCAGAAAGGAGAAAGAAGAAAACTCCTCCCAAACAAAGTCGGTGTTCCAGCAGCTTCCTGCATCTCCTCGCGCATCCACCCGGTAGTTGGTTCCCGCGGTCGGGAGAAGGGGGAGAGAGGGGGGCCGCGGGCGAGCGGGAGTGCGGCGGAGCTCGAGCAGCTCGCCGCGCCGCCGCACGGGTCTTTGCTGGTGAGGAGCCCGAGGCGGAAGAGAGAAGGGAGGCGTCCGGGGAGTAAAGGGAGAGAAGGAAGAAGGTGACGGCGGGGTGGAGCGCCTGCTCGAGGAAGAGGGAGCGTGAGGAGAGGGGCGCCGCTGCAGATCCTCACCGGGGAGCTCGCCATCGTCTTCATCTCCGTGTCCCCGCTCGACCTCGGAACCGTGCCACTGCCGCCGGTCAACACGTGGAAGGAACCGCGCCGCCGCCGGATCCGGCCTCAGAAAGGAAGACGGAGGTCGCCGCCGGCCGGATCTACGCCGGGGTGGTGCAGGTCCCGACGGCGGAGGCGAAGTGGCGCGCTCCCTCGACATGGAGCCGCCGTCGTAGGAGTTCGCCTCCTCCATTGTTGTGCGCGGAAGCCGGGGCAGCAACGGAGGAGACGGAGGATACGACGCCGGCGAGCTCCGCCCTGACCTCAAGCTCGCAGATCCGGGTCGCGGCCATGTCGGAGGAGGCGGAGGGGCCGCGGAGGTGAGCGAGCTCGGCGCTAGCCCCGGCGTGGTGTGCACGGAAGCCGAGGAGGCTGGCG
Organism: Cenchrus purpureus; assembly: GCA_022644695.1. Classification (NCBI taxonomy): domain Eukaryota; kingdom Viridiplantae; phylum Streptophyta; class Magnoliopsida; order Poales; family Poaceae; genus Cenchrus; species Cenchrus purpureus. The sequence continues at coordinate 124,532,082 of CP053465.1, read as the reverse complement.
GAGCAGGCGCTTGTCGCGACGACAGCGGAGGAGATGGAGGGCCACGACCATGGCGCCATCGCGAGGTGAGCGAGGCGGAGCGAGGCAGGGTTGCGAGGAGGGAGGAGGCCGCCGTGGTTGTTGGGAAAAGAAAAAAACGGACGGGAAAGGAGAGAGAAACCCCAAGGATGGGGATCGGAAGGGCAGTCACCTCATTTTGCGGATGCAGTTGAGGGGACCGTTGGAGGGTATACAATGGCCTTTTTTCCCCTCAATTTGCGCTAGTGGGGTGCGTGGTTTTACTGAGCACACCGCATCACATAAACCAATCATTTTTGGTTGAACAGAGGGGGGACAGACTATTTTACTCTCAAGCCCATGTGTCATTCTTCTTCCCCTGTCCTCTGTTATCTCTCTGCACGGTGCTATTGGGCACATTTGCTTGCCTGCATACGGACTAACCAGGCTCGGCGCGTGCACCCCATGATTGTTTGGTAGGCTGCAGCACTGCCAGCCAGGCTCGACGCGTGCAATTGAAGAGTGATTGGTTGTTTGCATTTCCGTCTGACTTGTGTCTTCATGTGCAAAAATTGGCGTTCAGTCTGGCTTCCAAGAAACGAAAGTCCATCTCATTTTTGTGAAGCCTGGCTCGCTTGCTCCTGGCCTGTGAGAGCATGTCCCACGAGAACCGAGCCAGCCACTACCAAACGCACCCATTCTGATCCTGCTGATGCTCCTATACGCTGGCCGCCCTGACGCCGACCATCAGGAGCCACGGTGCCACGCTGCATGCTCCTTCCTGGTTTATTCAGGAAAATCTTCTTTGGTGGTTGTTGGTGGTTGGTTTTTCGAGAGAAAATCTTCTTGGTGGTGGTGATAAAGCAGACGAGCAGGCGTCCGACCGCAACCTCCAATGGGTGATGCTTCTCCACCGACCACCAGTTGCTGCCCCCACGATCTCTCTCCGCAGCACTGCCCCACGCTCGCCGTCAGGATGCGCTTTCTCTCCACGACCACCAACCGAAGCTCCTCCGCCCGCTTCTCCCTCCTTCAGTTTTCCTATGGCCGCACACATAAATGGGGATGAAATCGATGGCAGCCGGAATCGGCCGGTGACCTGCAGCCAGCAAGGTGAGGTGAGGCGGCACGCAGCAACAACGAATGCAAGAGAAAAAGAAAGAAAATTGAGCTGGGGATTTAGGGACCCAGCTCACATGCGCGCTAAGCAGACAACAGTGTCATAAGGGCAACTCCAATGGAACTCTCAAATTTGAGCCCCTATTCACCTATATGAGGGTCTCTCATCTAGATTTGAGGCTCCTCTTTTCCTTCCAACTCCAACCCAACTCTCGTATAGCTCCTTATATCTTATTCATCTCTTTCTTTATTCATATCTTGTAACTAACAATCCAACTCTCCACAAATCAGTTTAAACATCTCAGACAACACAACACAAATAGTCCACATGCAGAGGCTGATGAACACAAAATACCACAAATTGTCCACATGCATACCACAAATAATACAAATTGTCTAGAGATCACAAATGAAGATAGATAGTTCATACATAGCAAGGAACATAATACAACTTGTTCATACATTGCACCTACAGACCATAGTCTCAAATATTGTCGCTGCCCAAACGTCGAGCAATGATCTCTTTTTGCAGCCCACGATAGAATATTTGTTGCACCTCACTCAGTGCACTTAGATCCATGTTAATTATTTTCTCATCATCCATCCTTTGTTTCAGATGCATTTCTTGTTGTTGTAGATCAAGGCGTCTATTCTCTACTTGTTCCTTGATAGCAAGTTTCTTAGTCTGTACTTCTAGCTTCATTTCAATCCTTTTATTTTCTATAGCAAGTCTCTCATCATTGCACTCTTTTTTCCTAAGCTCTTTTATCTCATCAGCCTTTTCTCTCTTAGACCAACTATATTCTACTGCTTCTAGAGTTTTACCATGAGCTATAGGATTTTTACCTCGCCTTTGTTTCTCCTTCTTCTGACCATCTGGTCTGCTACATTTTGTTGGTGAAGTATGACTTGGACCATCTCTTCATCAACATGGCGACTTTCATGTGTTCCAGGAGTAGCTGATCTTGGATGTGCTTTAGATGATGTCTTATGTTTTTTGTTGCTGTTGTTACAAGGGAGGTCCTTCCACTTTTAGGCATGTTGTAGCAGGTTCCAACAATGAAGCAAACCAAATGACTTCTTATCTGGGTCTGCATCCTTGTAGATCACACATGCTTGTTGAATCTACACATATGACAATGTGTTAGTAAGCATACACACTACATGCATACAAATTGAGAAACAAGTTGAAAGAAAAGACTTTATACCCTGTCTTGATCTATGACACCACTTTGATTTGAACGGAGTACTTGACTGTACCATGAACAAAATTTGCTAACACTTGCTTGAATGATACCTCAACGATGTGAGAGAGAACTCACATTACGATCAGATTCAAAGGTCTTATGCTTGTTGTAGTACTCATGAATTCGCTGCCAATAAGTACTACGAGTTTGATCAATATTTTGAACGGGATCCATGCTTATTTCTAGCCATGCCGACGCCAACAAAATATCCTCCTTCTCGCTGAAATTTCTTGTTCTTTTCTTGTTTCCCATCTTCGGGGGGAGCCTCTGCAACTGCTTCTGTATGTCCATATTCCTCGGGCATTGCCCCAAAATTGAGCTCATCAGCATCAAGCTCGCTACTTCCAACATTGTGCTGCAACATTTCCATCTAGCGGTGCATTTCTATCTCCTGCAGTTGAGAATGAATAATAATAAGAAGAAAAATAGAATCACAACACATGGACTGAACAAAATGTAATTGCTTGCCTATCACATTGATTGAACAAAATGTAATTGCTTGTCTATCACATTGGTTGAACAAATTGTAATTGCATCTATCTCTCTTATATGTCAACCGTAGCACCTAGCACCCAAGCAAGCAAAGCAGGCGATTTGTACCTAGCCGTGCGGGCAAGCAAGCGAGCAGCAGCGTCCGGTGAAGCGGCGGCCAAGATGGGCAGCGGCCATGGCGCGATCGACGCGCGCCCACCGCCTCCCGTCTCGGCGGCTACGAGCAAGCAATCGAGTAGGTGAGCAATAAGACACGGATCCGCGACGCGCATCGACGCTGGGCCCCAGTTCGCGGCGCGTATCGAGCGCGGCCAAGACCCTCTCGACCGCCGACCGCAGGGTGGGACACCGTCAGCCACCTACGGTGCGGCTGCGTGGAGGGCGCCGCCAGCGCCCACGAGCACGGCCATCGGCCCCAATGGCCGCCGCCGCCACCGGATCTACAGGTAAGATTTTCCCTTCCCTCCCCTAGACTACATGACCGCCGGAGGTGAGAAATTGACATACCTGGTGCTGGGAGACCTCTGTGGACGGCGTTGGGAGACCTCCGTCGAGGCGCGGGAGGGCCGGTGGTTGTTGCCGTCGCCAGATGAGAGTTCGAGAGAGGGCCTCCTACAACTGAGATACGAGGAGGGGAAAATGAGGCGACCTCTCCGTCGGGGGGCAGATGAGAGTCCGGTTGGAGCAGTTTTTTGTGTTTTGACCCTCAAAGATGAGGTGAGGGTTCATAAGAGGGCTTGGTTGGAGCTGCCTAAGGGATTCCGTTGCATAATCGACGCGGCGGCGGCGTGGATTCCGTTGCGGGAGTCCGAGTGCTCGAGCGGATAGGGTGACGTGCGGTGGGGTAATTCTTCTCTCAACTCCCTGGAAGTAAACGATTATTTTACTAGAGGTGGTGTGCTACGTGCAAAAATATGTTTTGACGGTGTGCACAAGTCTAAATCGAATAATGTACTCCCTCCGTCCCAATTTAATTGCACTTGGAGGGTTCAAAATTTTTCCCAAATTAACCGTATCAGTTGACGTGTGGGTCGGTGCAGTAGTATGCCAGACTGAGTAATACTAGAAGAACTATCCAGCGGGCCTAAAAAACTGGAACGGCCTGGTACTTTACTCTCTTTAATGGTCCCGACACCTTCCAGAATATAAAACGTGGCACACAATTGTCTCCGTACTACTCTGCTTTGCCAGACTTTCTCATACCTTCAAGGGTACTATCGTCGTTTCACACCAGCACTAATTTGCTCATTCAAATCCTAGAAGTGCAGATAAATTGGGACAAAGGGAGTAGTGTGTTGTGCACAAAATGAACCTTTGAGGATGTGCTCGAGACAAAAAAAAACTCTTTTATTTACTCTCTGATTTTTTTTGAAGAAAGGTAAAATAAAAAAATAATTTTAGAGCAACTCTAATATTTTGCTATCTTAGCTTGACATCGGTCTAGTTTTGACAAAACATGAAAAAAATTACTTTCAATAGTTTGGCAAAACAACTTAGCATCAATAGTAACTTGACATCGCTCCCCTCGGCGTGCGCATATATGCGCTGGTATCCGCGGCGTTACTAACAGAAGAGGTGAAAGGACATAAAAATAATTTTTTTCTATCTCGGGATTCCAGAGGTGAAAGGACATAAAAATAATTTTTTTCTATCTCGGGATTCCTGATGTAAGTTAGATCTGAATTTAAAAGTGAATTATGCCAAACTGTTGGAGATAAACTTTTTTTACTTAGTATATCTTTTTAGAAGTTGACAAAACACAAGATTTACCTATTAAAATTTGACAAACTTTTAAAAATGCTTTTTAGATGGTATTTAGTTGGTCAAATTTATACGAAACTATGCATTGTAAAAGAAAATAGATGAGACTCGAATTAGAATCGAAGTCTTTATCTTCGATCTTTCCTTCCGCATACCTCCCTATCTCTTCCCCGTCCCCGCGGCCGCACCGGCGCACCCCCTCCCCATCTCGCCCTCCGCCTTCCTCTGCCTCGCCACCGCCGCGCCCGCCTGCTCGCCTGGCCCACCGTCGCCCCGACCCGTAGACCGGCAGTCCCGCCGCCGCATCCACAGTGGAGGCTTCCGGATTCCACCCAAGCAGCCACACAAAGATAAAAATAGCTAGATCCAATTGCACGTCTTCCCTCTCTCCCAAGTCGACGGCACCCGCCTCTTCCCTTCCTGCACGCGAAGCGCTAACCCTAATCCGGCCCGGATCTCTCCCGTCATGGCCGGCAAGACGAAGGAGTTCGACGGCGCCAGCCCCGCGTGAGTCCTCTCCTCCGCCTTACGCCCATCTGATTCCTTTTTGCGCCGCGGGAGTGGTTTTGGCTGAATTTTGTGCTTCTCTTTTGTGGCTTCATGCAGCAAGATCTTTATCGGCGGCCTCTCCAAGGACACCAGCATGGGTACGTTCGGATCCGCTCCTGCTTTGCCTTTTCGTGTATCCTGTTGTTCGTTCTAGCATCTTTACCTGGAATTAGCTAGGGTTTGCTCGTGTTAATTCAGATCTGGTAGATAGTTGCTTGTACTGGCGTTTATCTTAGTATGGGCGCTGTGATCTAGTTGAACCAGCGGATGTTAATTGATTATCGAATTTTATGTGTCGTGTAGGTATATGGCTGTCCTTATACTAAGGAAGCATGTCTAATTTAATTCGGGGATCATTGAACTACGTTCTTGTTGACTTGTTTAGTTGGTTGGCGAGGAGATACTTCTTGAATTTGTTGTTTGTAGGATTTTGTAATCTGGTGGTTATTTTCACTTGATTTTCTCTTGGGCTCATGACATGGTTAGGTTGGGGATGAACTAATCCTGTCTAAGTTAGTGTGATATAAATACATGGTTATTATTTTGCTCTACAGCACTACCATTTTTCTTATGGAACACCCTTGCAAGCTGTGCCTGACGCTGTATGTTGAGTGATTTTAGCTTTTTTGCTACTAGTATTTTCTGTTAACTTGGCATCTCTTAAGTTATGCTGAAACACAATTTGTTTATATTATTGGTGTCTACGCTTTATGCCTTTTAAGCAATGCACAAAAATATTTCAATGCCAAAACAAGTACTTGCATGTTTCTTCTGGCATATTATGATAGATGGCTTTTTGGAAGCTACGTTTTGTATGTACCTGATCAATAATTGGGTCTCGACATGTAAGTTTAATAAACTAGCTTACTACTAGGTCTTTGTTGTAGTACTGTTTTTGTAACTGTTTTGTGTCTGTGACTGTGACTTGAATTGTATAGTTACATCACGGAAGGTGTTAAGGTGGCCTTCAGTTGCAAGTTATATTCTCTGACCTTCAACTTGCAGCTAACTTCTTTACTTCTTAACTTGCAGGTACATTCAAAGAGCATTTTGGGAAGTATGGTGATATAACTGATGCCGTCATAATGAAGGACCGCTACACTCAAAAGCCTAGAGGCTTTGGATTTATTACCTTTGCAGATCCTGCTGTTGTTGACAGAGTGATTGAAGATGAGCATGTTATCAATGGAAAGCAGGTAACTATTTTGGTTGTCTTTGGTTTATATCTCGCCCTTGATTCTCGATACACCATGTTTCATGAGAGTGTATGCTAAAAAAGTAAACATGACAGGCACTTTAGTGTGTAGTTTGAATTCTCATTCACTGTTAAAATCCAGGTTGAAATTAAAAGAACTATCCCTAAGGGTGCTGCCCCCTTGAAAGATTTCAAGACAAAGAAGATTTTTGTTGGTGGATTACCCTCCGCTCTAAAAGAAGGTATTGTTTGTTACTGGCCTAACTAGATCTTATATTTTGGATAGTAAGCTGAAATTGTCAACGTAAATTGGTTTGACAGATGAATTCAAGGAGTTCTTTTCGAAGTTTGGAAAGGTGGTGGAGCACGAAATAATCCGTGACCATGCAACCAACCGGTCACGTGGATTTGGTTTTATAGTCTTTGATGCAGAAAAAGCTGTAGATGAGTTGTTAGCTAAGAAAGGCAATATGATTGATCTAAATGGTTCTCAGGTGAGATTTCGTGTAGTGCCTTCTGAACTTTGTAAATCTAGTTTCGTACAGCTGGGCTTGCACACAGTAATAAATTATGGCTCTCTTGTTAATTCTAAGAGTGCACATACTGTTGCTTCTTTTGTTTCACTTGCCTTAGTTGCACTCTTATATGAGTAGCAGGTAATTAGCACACTCCGTTCTTGGAAGTAAACAAATTTGAAAGGGAATATAGGTTGACTTTCTTGCTTTGCTGTAGGTGGAGATCAAGAAGGCAGAACCAAAGAAACCCTCTAACCCACCACCTCGTTCACTTGATAGCGAACCTAGGGGCCGTCCATATGCGGAGAGTAATGATGGATTTGGCAGCTCCTATAACTATGGTGGTAGTTTTGGTCCTTATAGATCACCTGGAAGTTTTGGTGCTAGGCCTGGTGGATACAGTAGTGCTTATGGTCCAGGTGACTATGGTAGTGGCTATGGTGCTTATGGTGGAGCATTAGGAGCATACCGGGGAGAATCCTCACTCTATTCTAGTCGCTTTGGTAGCACTTATGGAGGAAGCTTTGGTGCTTACGGTGGTGGCAGTTATGCTGGAGCCTATGGCCGTGATGCTGGGGGTTATGGTGGTTCTAGCTATGTTGGGCCTAGTTATGATTATTCAGGTGCTAGTGCTGGTTCTGGTGCTGGGTATGGCACGGGTGGACTCTACGGTGCTAGGACAGGCTATGGTAGCACTGGTGGCAGTGGTGCTGCTGGTCGTTACCATCCATACGGAAGATAGAAAAGCATCAGGTGCTGTTGTGTTTTCTAGAGAAGCTTGCAGAAGATCAATTCTAGATGCGCGCTCAAGAGATATTGTCTGCATCTAGAAAGCTTATTGAAGTTCAATATGCTCAGTCTGGTGTACTACTTTTAGATCAACTTGTAGAACTTAAAGCCACTATTTTAGTGTTTGGAATTTAAGCATACTTAAGACTGCATATGCACTTTGATAGATAGACAATTCAATGAGTTAAAGGTAGCCATTAGTTTAGTTTATGCTCATGACTTGTTGTCTTTTTAGTCTATCATTAAGCTTGATTATTGGATGTGTTGGTTCTTTGTTAGATAGAGGATTTGCTTTATGTTTATGAAGATTGTGGTAGTTTGTCTGATTTAAGCTATAGGCCAATGTTTCTTGAGGTTAGTTCTGGGGAGGTGACTTGTGCTTGTCTGATGATGATAGTTACAGAAGCGCCTTGATCAAGCAGTTGTGTTGGCTATTTGTTTGTTTAGGGCTAGTTTAAAAAGTATCTTGAATTGTCAAATTTTTTGGATTAGTTGTATTTGAACCTAGACTGGTCTGGGGATGCTCGTAAGGGGATTTGCTGTTTTTGTGTTTTCATATGCAACAGATTACTGATAGCGTTAAGTTTCACAATTCTATTCTGAGCCTAAGATTATTTTGATGCACGTCTTTGTTATCTCGAAAAGTAATCCATACCAGCAGCTATTTCTGACACATTACGTGGTGAAACTCCCCCTGTTGTCGTCAATGTAACAGTGGTTGTTGCAAACAGTGACGCTGTGGAAGCGCTAGTAGTACAGCATTGTTGTAGTTTTTGACCACTATAATTCGGATCTGCCTATTCGCACTGGCATTGTTGTTCAGCATAGTACATCATTGTTGTTCTATCTTAAGTCATTTTGTATGTATGTACTGGCATCAGATTTCTGAATCATGCAACAACGTTGAAAGGATATACTGGATCATAGGTTACAATGCTCGACTGGTGACGCTGGTATCCTGTAAAACGCTTACGTAACATGAGAAGTGTACCGGGTAATACAAAAAAAAAAAAGTCGATTAGTAGAGAATAATCGTCTAAGACGAGCGACTTAAAGCTGCACCAGGTATGACGCATATCTACAGATCATGTCACGTCTGTTCGTTCCAAATTCTTCTCTGCAACTAAAAAGTAGACTGCTCCCATCTATATGTGTTTGATAAAGAAAGAACAATATACCATTTTTCTCAACTAAGCAACGCTACAGTCGCGAGTTCTTAAAAAGGAAGCAATTGTGCAAATATACATATATCATTGAACGCAAGTTGTGTAGGATTTTTTATAAGGATTACAGATTGGGCTCGAACCAGATGGAATTTACGGGTTCTATGTTGCCATAGAATGCTGGACAATATTGACGTTTTTTTACAGAGTAGAAGACTGCAGTAGCGGCACCATCATCAGTTTCAGCGAAGCTCTGCACATATACTCTGTTTCCAAGATCATGTCGTGTTGCCGGCCTTGCAAGAACATTTCTGCTATCCATGAAGAGCACGACATCAGATAGATCTTTCAGCTCAGACCACGCCATCTGTGAACGGTCGAGCCTGAACGTACGCATAGGTTCTCCGTGAGGTACGGTAAAAATAGCAATCAACTGTTGTTTCCACACCACGAGATAGCACTGCTCATTTTGGTCCATGCTGATTTCATCATAGAGAGGCTCTGGCTTAGCCAGAACTTTCCATGTCATCTTATTTGGGTTGAACACTCCAAGTCTGCCGTATCTTCCCAAGCAATAAAATTCACCGTCAAACGAGACTGGGTTATGGGAAGCCGCGGGGAAAAGGAACTCCTCTTGTTGGTGTTGAGATTCTGTCACTGTCCAGTCTTCGTCGTCATTTCGCCATGTCCTCACTGTCATGGTTCCTGGGCCTCGCCAGTCACTGACACAAACCACCATGAAATCCGGTGACCCGGGCTCAGAAATGAAGGTTATGCCGCTGAAGTAGTCGTTGTCCATTGGCGGAACATCCAGGATGACTCCTGTGAGTGGATTCATCATGGAGACATAGCCGTCGTCCTCAGTCACAAGTACCCACCCACGGTTGGAGCAGCGGAGAACTTGCGGCTCTGGGTCCTCGGAGCTGACATAGATTCCCAGATCGTACTTCTTTCCGGTCATAGGGTTGAAGGTGGCGAGCCTGCCCTGCGTCCTTGCCCGTGTGGTCAAGAGCAGTGGTGACTTGGCGTCGTGGATAGGTGTGCTGCGGCTGCGGGTCAGGCCACTCCAGCCTTTGCATACAGCTGGGAGACGCAAATAATCCATGAAGGTGACCTCTTGGACGATCAGCTCCAACAAGTCTCTAGGGAGGCTGGACCACGGAGATGTCGACGATGACACATGATCATCTCTGCTCTCTTTGTGAACCCTTTGTTCTTCGTCTAGTTTGGCGCCTGCACTAATAACCTCACATGAGACGGCGCCAGCATCATTGTCTTTTGATGACTCCTGCTCAAAGCTGGAAAAGCGCACGCGGTATAATTAAGCATTTTATATAGCTCAAGTATAGGAGTATGTCTATATGCAAGTGATGAAAATGCTGGTGATGTGCTTACCATATACTAGCAGGGACAGCCCAGTACGCTTCATCAGAGAATCCCTCGAGTAGCTTGCACCTGATGCTCATGTCATCCAAAACGATGGTATACAGCGGAACGCCGCCGCCGTGACGAGGCATCCCCAGCCCCCAGGACGTGGATGCAGTTGGGCTGCAGCTTAGCTTGAGCTGCATTTGACACCAGAGAAGAGTTACGGCCTCCGATAAGAATCGCACGGCCACCAATGCTGTCGACGCTCTTCCACGTATCCTCCTTGGAGCGCGGCTTGATGACGTGGATATCGACGTCCACCACCCTTCGCTGCCGCCGCCCGTAGGGCTGGAGGTACAGGCGCACGCACAAGATGTCTCCGGTGGTTGGTTCCAACAGCAGGTGGCTCGTGGTACGCAGATGCGTAGGGCGAGTTGGCGGCAGCGTGGCCTCGTAGCTCTCGACGCGCGGGACCGGAAGCGACGTCGCGTCGAGCACGACCACGATGCCACCCATGGTTGTCACGTACACCCTCCCGCCGTCCGCGACGACCGCGCCGTCGAGCAAATAATCGATCACGTCGTCGTCGTCGCCGCCCATCGCTTCCCAGACCGAGAGCCTCCGCCACACCTGCACGTCGCCTTCGCCTGCTGATGGGCGGCAGTAGAGGAGACACGGGTCACCGTGAACGCTGAGCACGACGGTGCAGTCGTCCGTGATCGTCGTCGTCTCCTCCGGTGAGTTCGATGCGAGAGCGAGAGCAAACGATGAGTCGCCGGGGGGCGCCGGGGGATTCTGCAGCCGGGGGAGATGAACTCTGCGCTGCGAGGCCAGATGCAGCAGGAAGCACTCCGCGGTGGCGTCGTCCCGCATCAGAAGCCACTCCCCGTGCCAACCCAGGCATCTCTTACCCTGTGCCGCAGGGATCTCGAGCGCCTCGCACGAGCTCCCGTCGAAAGATCCAACTTCCAGGCCGCCGGCGCCGAACTGGACGACCCGCGGCTTCAGCGCACAAGTGGCCATCGACGGTCGCCCTTGCCTTGATTTTGTTTGTTGCAAGTCTGGCCTGTAGCGGGCGGGCCGGGTACGCTACGTGTGTTTCTATGAGCAAAGCTTTGGTTGTTGGTGGTGGAGGCTGTCTCCAATCCCAATTCGCGTGATCGCGTCAGCAGGGTAGGCTACTACTCCTGGACGGGAAGGAAACGGATTCACCTGTCCTCTCTTTTTTTTTCATGGATATACGTTGCAAATTACGGAAACAAATGAAAATGTTTCGGCTGGCTGGCTGTTCGACAGCACTGCAATTCATGGGCTACATTTCAATGTGGCCCGTCTCACGAGCCCGACATTTTACATTTGATAAAACACGAACAGACTTAGAAAACTAAATGTCCAGAGACGTAGTATGCCTTTGAGAGTTTTTTTTAAGGAAAAAAACTCGGCCTCTGCGACATGTCTTTTAGCCTGAATTATACCATGACGCAACAGCTGGTCAGAAACTGGCAGACAATTCGTATTGCTTCACATCGTCTGCTCGAAGTTCCATCGTAAAATGACAGGGGAATGCTCGAGCCTTCCATATTAGCAACAGTGCAACACCCATCCACCAGAGTGCATCAGGTTCTTGATGAAAATGGAATGTTTCGTTTCGCATACCGGTGCATTGCTGCTATGTCATAGTTGTGCATCTATCAATTTCTGAGAAGCATCACAAGGGCTCACCTTGAAAACAGGTCATGACAAGATAATAAAAGTCATACAACTGGCAGGAGCCTATGAAGAGATGACATTGGCTAGACGAAACTACGGTAAAACAGGCAAGCCATGGACTCTTCTCAAGTGGCATAGGCCCTTCTGGAACAATTTCAATTCATGCAACCTTCCAGACAAACTCTAGTGTAGAAGTGTGGAACTGATTTTATGACATTATTGTATCCACTGGCACATATTAGTACATAGGATCCATATACAGCTGTGAGATGAAATTATTATCCTTTATAACGAAGCACAACACTATGAACAATACCAAGAGTGAGCCCTAACAGTATATTATGGCGACAGAATTTATGTCAATACATGCCACTCAATGCCTGACAAACCTGAACTGTATATATAGGAGATAATTAGCTACCGCTACTTGGCATCATAAACTTAGAAGAAGGCCCTGCTTCCATAAAAGACCCTAGAACCCTTTGTTGCAGATGGTGATGGAGATGGTGATGGCTTCTCAATCGTACTGTAGTCAGAGTCATCATTTGAGGGACTACTATTCTCAACATCCAACGGAAGCTTCATCTTTGCAAGAGAATCTGTGAACTGCTGCATGCTCTTCATGTACATGTCAACTATGTCCTGTTGGACAACCGACTGCTCTGGTTGAAGATTAATGCTGATCACAGGCTTGACAACTTCATCCTTGGGTGCTGCTTCAGAAGAATCAGCCTCACCATCAGTAACATATTGGCTTTTCTCCCTCTGGCTTTGTCTTGTGGATGCCTCAACAGTGGTCTCCGAAGGCTCAGAACTTGGCTCAGAAACTGATTGTTGTGTTGCAGAAAGGGTTGTGGAGGAACCTGAGGTTGAGATACAACTTAGAGGACTTTCATCTTGATGTTCGTCCAGCTTATCTGCACAGATTGCAGTTCCAGGCACAGCTGCACCGAACTGCAGCAGCTTGCCATTCTCGGCTTTTACAGGGTTGTCAGAGCCTGGGAACTCAATCTTTCCAAGTTCAGAAGGAATATCGTTATCATTTCCAGAATGCAGCAACTTGCCATTCTCAGTTTTTATAGGGTTCTCAGAGTCCAAAGACCCCATCTCAAGATACTTCGAGACCATAATCTCATCCTCGTTCACGACATTCAGGTCTGGGAACTCGATCTTTTCAAGTTGGGAAGGAACCACACAATCATTTCCAGAATTGGACACTCCTGACACCGACTTATTGGGTGATGATATGAGGATGACATCTGGGGAACAACCAGCATATGACAAGGACAGCTGAACAAAACCAGCTGGTGTGTGAACAGGTCAGTGGATGTCAGGAGAACTCCTGGACCAGCTTACCATCACCCATTACAATGTCTGCCAGAGGAACAAGGGCAAAGCCAAGGAGCTGGTCTTCCAAGTAGTTCCTCACTCTGCTTAACATCCATATCTCGCATTTGAGTGAAGCATCTACAGTTTGCACCTCAAGCCGTAGTCTTTCTTCAAATACTGGGTTGTGCCCAGCACTGTTAATCACCTTGGTTGAGCACGAAAGATCCGGGCTGCTTGTGAGGCACAGCTTTGCATATACATCCTGCTTGTGGTAGATACAAACATTGTGGATATCGCGTGCCTGGTGTACAAACACATCCAAGTAACCAATGGATTTGTCTTTTCTGGCGGTGTCAGCAACAAAGTTGGTGGCCTTCTGAGTGATGATCTCAGTGTTCAGCAATTGTGGCTCAGGCACAAAGGCAGTTTGGTACGCCGCCATTGCAGATGTGCTAAGTACTACACTACACAGAAAAAAGATACCGGTTCAATGATCAACCAGAAAGAATGTTGTGTGAACAAATAACACGACTTGTACCCTTGTAAAATAATATCAATGCAAAGTTCAGCATAAATAAAACTGATACTCATAAATTCAATACATAGCTACTGGACCTACATTGGAGATTTTGCGCTCACAGTAGCAGAACATATTAAATCATGTAACACTAATAGGTGAGATGATTGCTACTTCTAGATTTTAAAACTAAAGAACTGAAGCAGATAAAACTTGAAAGTAACCCTTGGGCCCAGGCAACTCTGTAATTCGAAGGTTATTTAGGTGGAATGTATTTGGGTTCAGATCTGAAGGAATTTTAGCTTGTAAAGATCACCAACTGCGGCAAAAGACGAAACTTCTGGTGTTAGAATGGTAACAGGTACTGATTTGCTCGGAACAGTAAGAGCACGTGTGGATTAACAAACTGGGGACACAAACAGAACAGAGCCAATATTCAGGGCATAACGGCAAGAGCCTGCAATATAGAAATCAGAAAGAGGTTGCATTTGCATATCCAACAGGAACCTATTGTCTAGCCCAAATACTCGAATCAAATACATGATAATTCTCCGGCAAAGTGTGAACGCAAAATGACGGAAGAACATTGGTGTTGGGTTCAGATAGCTAGGCACAATCAGAATGCCATACTCGATTCAGTGAACAAAGAACGGAGATTCTTAGCCTCTTGAGCTAATCAAAACCCCTATCCGTAACGGAAGGAATCCTTCTAGAACCTCTTATATTGGAGAAATTTGAGGATTTGGCCAAACAGGCAGGAGGAGATCCAGAATCAGAGCAGACAGTAGCGCAAAGAATCGTGTGTGGCCTCAGAACAGATACTAGTGGCGAACTAAAGGGATTAGTAATTCCGTAAAGCAAAATTACGAGGAGAATGGCGGTAATTACCTCCTTCGCTGGGGATTGACGGGGGTGAACTGAGGTGAGGCGCGCTGTTGCGGGATTTTGTGGGGAAGTGTTCGCTGTTGGGTGCGCGAGACGGGAACGGGAGGGGAAAGGCCAAATATAAAAAAAGGAGCGCTGCTTTTTGCAGAAAGGCCATCATTGTTTTATCAAACTACAGGAATTTGGTGGTCATGTCGTAGTTGAAGCGTACTAGAGCGGCATGGAGCGGGATCATTATATGATTCTTTGACATCTTAACATCTTTGTGCAAAAGTGTAATTGCCTAATTGGTAGTGGAGTGGAAAAGAGCCTGGTAGAACTCCGGCCGAGTCAGGTCAGCTGCGGCTGCAGTAGCCGACGACGGGGATCTTCTGCTGCAGAGTTCCAACGGCGAAGTCTCTGGGACTACGACCTGCTCCTACCACGACACTTCAACGGCAAATCCATTCGTACGCACCATTACGTGCTAGTAAAATTTTAAAAAGGGCTATTATTGCGACATGGCTGTACGTACAAAATTAGCATGTATTCGCCTCAAATTTAGAGAATTGCTACCTTCTAAAACAAACGCAAGAAAGAACTGTCTGCTTTACAGATCAATCCTAATTCCTGAGAATCTTACGGCGATATTTAGTCGTCCGCTGAAACTAATATTTTCTCTCGAAAGACAACGCTGAAACTATTTTAATCGGTAGGTTATCCAAGAAAGTTATCTCGACAGGGACGACGACGATGTTTGTTGAAAATGCGTATCTAATTCACTACCAGTGCCTGGTGCCTACTGCTTATTTGCAGCCAAAGTGCAGAAACACAAAACGACACATATCAGTGTTAGTGTGTAACAGCCTCGGCCAGTGTCAGGAGTTAAACTGCTCCATTCTTGTATATGTGTTTTCTTTGTTGGCCCTCTCAACAGCACGGCCCTCTCATACCGTCAACCCAGAGACATAATTTGGTCAACGTCTCAGAACAAAGACCTCTAGAAGGAGCATCAGTTTTTTTTTTTTTTTTGAAAATTTAGCATCAGTGGAAACTTTCTTCATATTCTGGCATCAGTGTCGTGTCGTCAGTGAAGATGATAGGCTGGATGCTTGCAGAAATTCTCACTGTCTTTTATCAGCCTACTGCCTTACTGCACTCAGATTCAGCTGCAAGCAGAAAAATAAAAATCAAAGCTTAGTCGTCGAGTTGATTTCAAGTTTTTCAACAAAGTATCGCCAACTTTACACCACACTACACCAAAGCGGTTTATCCCGGCAAAAAAAGGGACTTCTAGATTCCGCTCGTGCCGAACAAACTAAAGTGCAACAAGATCATCCGCACTGTGCCACAAAAAGGGTTTTTATGTAGCTGCTGGCTGGACTGGCGGTTCTCACTTTCTTTTCCATTCCAAAATCAAGCGCTACTTCACCACAAGCCCCGAAAAAGGCATAATAGTACGCATCTCACTTACTGTTTTCTCTGTCCAGTGAGAAAAGCTTTGACAAAGTTGGGCGAAAGCGAAAAAAGTGCCTTTGTTCCTGTCCAACTCACAGTGTGAACACGATCAGTGGTTCAGTCCAAGTGCTGCTGAGTGCTGACCAGTGGATAATCTCGATCCTACCTACTGCCTAACTCAGAGGGCCACGTGGGCCATCGGGCCCACATGGCGATGTGAGTCCCTCTGCGCCCGCAGAGGAGACTCTCCGCCACGGCCGACCTCTACCTTTGCATCCCGCTGCCACGTAGGCGTAAAGCACGAGCTCTCCACGTGACATCGCCAATGCAGACATCATTGATTTATAGTATCGAGACATTTGGCAATACATTGGTTATGGGTTCGGTCTTGACGATTAATCTGGGACAGAGGGAGTAGCTAGCTGGTAGGTTGGCGAAGGTAAGGCCAGTCTCAATGGGGATTTCATGGACATTAAATAGGTTGTCATGTCAATACTTTTAATGATGTGGCAGTGTATTAATGAGGAGAGAGGTGAAATGAGTTTTATGAGGATGACACCCTCTCTACACAGTTACCTAGACAACTTGTGTCTTGCATACAACCTAAAAAACAACAATAGATGAAATTATGCATTGAGATGGAGGTGTTTCATTATAGTCTCAAACGTTTTTAGATGATGTGTCACTCTAGGTAAACGTGTCTATAATATCTCCATTGAGAATGACCTAAGCACATCAGCCAAAGGCATCCCCATCATGTAGATAAAGTAGGACTTGCAATAATTCTTTCATCCGAGACCCAAAGAAACAAGCCATAGGATCAAGGAATTATAAACACCAAGGAAATTAAGGGCCTCGCCTTGGGTATCCATTGATTGGTCGAGTGAGTTAGCAGTCCAAATTGTTGTTACTCTCCCTAAGGTGGATCTGTACCGTTAATCACTTCCTCGCTTTCGGGCCACCGCTCTTCGTTTCGTGAAGTTGGCTTGAAAATTGGACCAAGAACCCAAGAGGCAAGAGGAACACAGTATTTCACCTTTAGGGCGTGATTGGTTGCCCTGCTGAGGCCGTCCAAAGGCCCATCCGGGATCTTTCGGTGCAACCGGCTCATGTTTGGTTCCTCTCCTCGCACCATATGCCTGCATCCCGTCGTGCACTTGGCCTCCGCCATCCCGGCTGTCTCTGTCTCCCCGCGTTGAGCTTCCCTCGCCAGCCGGAACGGATTGGTGCTTGGCGGGAAGCGGGGGGTGCTGCGCGGGAGATTGCGCGGTCCTGGCGATAAAAGCGCGCGCGGGGGTGGGCGCTAGGGTTACCGCCCCCCATTCTCGCCTCCCCCACCTCCACTGCTCTGGTTCGGCCTCTCTTCTCCTACCTCTCGCTCTCGGTTTTCCGGCACTGTTGATCATCGCCGGCGGATCCTTGTTGGTCCTTCGGTGTTTCGGACGGTATACCCCGCCTTCCCCCGCCTCGTTTCTATGTATGATTTGCTTGTGTTGATGTTCTTGAGGCGAGCACTGTGGTTAGGGTTCGTGCTTATTTTGTTAGATCTGTGCAATTTCACACTGGATCTAGATGTTTGGATATCAGATCTGCGGTTCTTGTATGTGATGATGATGGATATTATGATTCTTATTCTGAGCTCAGTGCCTAGGTCGATGATTTGCATTTACGAGATAGTAGGCGCTGGAGGATCACCATTTGGTGTGGCAGCCGCGTCTACCATTGCTTTTGTTTGCTATTGTTCACTGATAACTTTTTAGTTCACTGCATAAGTGGTTCATCCTATGCTAATTTGTGAATACATGTTTGTTGGTAGAGATGGATTTTAAAGCTAGACGGCGTGCTACCGCTGCTATGCTAGTTGTTGTGGCGGCATGGTTTTTGATGTGGTTTAGGAGAAGAGCAGCTGATGCTCGATCTATTACCTACGGGCCTATGGCAGAGAGGGACCAACAAAGGATTAACAATCTTAGATACATCTATGAGTCCACTGATGTGCACTGTGTCAATTTGCTTAGGATGAGGAGGGCACCTTTCTTCCAACTGTGTGATCTTTTTCGCACTAGAGGGCTTGTCACTTATAGCATTCATGCTATTGTTGAGGAGCAAGTAGCAATGTTTTTACATGTTGTTGGGCACAATGAGAGATTTAGAGTTGTAGACCTGACATTTAGGAGGTCAGTTGAAACAATCAGCAGGTTCTTTCAGAGAGTGTTATATGCAGTAGGTGAATTGAGGAGTGAACTGATTGTCACTCCTAGCTCCAATGTCCCTCCTAAGATCCATGGGAGCAGAAGGTGGTACCCCTATTTTAAGGTTGGTTCCTCTTCTTTTGATGCCCAAGTTGTGTCTCTGGGTACTTGGTAAATTTGACAGCCACATTCTTTGTTCTTTTCAAGGATTGCATAGGAGCAATTGATGGCACACATGTGTTAGCTAGGGTGCCCAGGAAAATGCAAGCTGCCTTTAGAGGCAGGAAGCATACAATCACATAGAATGTTCTGGCTGCAATGGACTTTGATTTGAGGTTCACTTATGTGCTAGCTGGTTGGGAGGGTTCTGCACATGATGCCCTTATTTTATCTGATGCACTTGTTGAAGTGTCAAGTGATGGACTTAGAGTCTCTCCAGGTAAAATTATAACCACATCCTAGGTATTTTAGTACACTTGCATACTTAGCATCTAAGCAATCTATATATGTTCACTTTTCTAGGGAAATTCTATCTTGTAGATGTTGGTTATGCAGTCAGACCTGGTTTCTTACCACCATATCGTGGTACCAGGTACCATCTCAGAGAGTATGGGACCAACAGACCTCAAAACGAAAGAGAACTCTTCAATCTAAGACACTCCTCCCTTAGAGTAACTGTAGAGAGGGCCTTTGGTGCTTTGAAGAATAGGTTCAGGATTCTTGACAACAAACCATTTTACCCATACAAAACACAAGTCAAGCTGGTTTTAACCTGTTGTATCCTGCACAATTGGATACTGAGGCATGGGCATGATGAACATGTCCCTGATGAGAACACCTGGGTTCCTAACACCAATGACAATGATGAACCTGATCATGCCATAGATAATGGAGCATGGGCAGCAAAGAGGGATGCATGGGCTGCTCAAATGTGGCAGAATAGGGGGTCTTCTAGAGTTTAGGGTGCATTGTGATGAACCACTTGTGGTGTGTGTTCTAATTAGTTGTTGTGATGAACTTTATTTATGTATGAGACCTAAGGCACTGGTCAATGATGTGAGCCCCTTAATAATTTATCTGGATTTGTATGTGATGTAAATTTCAATTAATCTGTTGTTCCTCTTGGTTTTATGATTCTGCATTTGTTCATGATTGCTATCATCAATATGTGGATAGGGTATGGCAGGGTTGGGAGAGCAGATTAACATCATTGATGAGGGTGACCTCCTTGCTGGGGCAAACCAGGAACATGTTGTAGTTGGAGTTGATGAGGATGGTGTTGCAGCCCCCCAACCCAATGGTCCTATGCACTGACTGCCTCGCCTTCTTCCTTCATGCTAAGAAGGCTCCATGACCTAGTTGGGCAGGGTGTCAAAACTGACAAGGGGTTCAAAGAAGTTCATGTTAGGCAAGTTTCTACACTTCTATCTGAGTTTGCAGGGGTGAATGTGTCCACCCAGCAGATTTACAACCACCTGAGGAAGTGGAGACAAAGATGGGTTAAAATTGTTAGGCTGAAGGATCTCAGTGGTGCTCTCTGGGATGAGGAGCACCATGACACTACACCAAACTAGAATTGCCTTGGCGGCGAGACATTTGCTTGGCGGCTAAAATGAAGCCGCCAAGGTATATAGCGTTTTCTTGGCAGTGCTCAAAAACCGCCAAGCAAATGTAATTGCATGGCGGCTTTTGTGAACAGCCAAGGAAATGCACATATTCCTTGGCGGTTTAGAGATGCTGTCAAGAAAAATCTAGATTTTCTTGGCTGTTTTGTTGAGCTGCCAAGTTAAATATTCATTTCCTTGGCTGTTTGGTGTGAGCCGCCAAGGAAAGTGCATATTTTCTTGGCAGTCTTGCAAAGTCGCCAAGTAATTAAATTTCACATTTTTTCTTTATAATCCATATTGGCAACTAAATTGCTCATTTCTTTGGGTTATTCCAAATTGCTAGGCAGATTACAGTATAATAATCAATGCCACCACTCAATATACTTATAAAATTAATATGTACCTCTATGTTTTGTTAAGATGCTAGTGGAGTATGCCTTGTTTGTGGTACATTACAATGCAACGTTAAGTTCGTATTTTTAGTTTTGTGAAAACAAAGCACCCATTTTCTGTAATTCACATGCGACTGACTTATACTTTGGTAGCGTGTAAGCATGTGTTTTCCAAACAATTTCATCACACATTTTGTGATTGTTCTACGTCTGGATACATGCAAAAGTGCACATATAGTTGTGGAGTCATTATATATATAATTCAATATGTATGTTCACTAAAATAAATTTAATTATATTTTTACAATAGTATACTATTTCAATAATTCGAATGCATTTCCCCCTATTTATTAGAATTATTTCACATCTTCATTGTAAAACAATGTTTAAAATTATAGGCAAAACAAAATCACTAGGGAAAATCTTGAAACAGTAACGGGCCAGAACAACCAACATAGCAGCCCAAACTTTGAAATTGACAGGCCCAACTTATTCCAGCCTTGTTGCGGATCGTCCGATCTAAGATCGACGGCTAATTTTCACCCTGCGGCAAATAAAAGCCTCTGCGTCGACCTTTCTCCGGAACCCTAGTCCAGTTCCTACCCCTCAGCCGTCACTTGTCCCTATTCCGCCCCTCCATATCTCAGTCGCAAGAATGCAGAAGGGGTAGATCCAGGGTGTAGCCTCCTCCATCGTGCAGGGCGGGGCCGGGCCGAGTCTTTGTTCTCCTCGCTTAGCGGCGCATGGCGTCGTAGATGCAAGGCGGGCGTTCCACCATAGCTAGATCTACTGGCCGGCGGTCTGGCGGCAGACGACGGCTCACTCCACTACCTCTCCGTGCAACACCGTCTGGCACAAACTCGGCCGTGGCGCCCGGTGTGAGCCGGCAGCCAGGCTGCGCAGTCCGCAAGCAAAGCTTCGGCAGCGAAAGGTACTTTTTAACTGTTCTCTCGATTTGAACTTTATTTGTGCGTGCATAGAGTACGAGCGGCGACTATGGCGCAAGCAAAGCACATCCTGCAGCGAGGATTCTAATTGATTTGATCCGTTGTCTCACGATTTGAATCTTGTGCGTGCATAGGGTACTAACGAGAAGTAGTTACAAGTAGAGAAGTACTTAGCTTTAGATACAATTAGTTTGCAGTATTTAGAACACATAAATGTCACTGCAGTTTCAGCTTAGATTTTCACTTATTTGACAAATTGTTTTAATGTGTTACTGCAGGTGTGAGAGCATCTTGGAGTAGATAGGGAGCTCATATACACTTTGCCTTTCCAGCTGGTTGATTCCCTTTGTATGCAATTGTGAAAGATCCGTAACTTTGTGTTAACTAGCTCGAGTGCCAACTGAGATGATTGTAGCAATTGAATGCCTGATCTATGTAATGGAATCACGACTAGCGGATCAGTGATTTTTGTTGGTTGCATACATTTTCTTGGCGGTTTGCACCCAAGGAAACAACTATTTAGCTTGGCAGTTGAGAGCTGTCAAGTAATTAACTTTCTTTTGGTAGTGACGACCGCTAAGCTAAGTTATATCCTTGGCGATTGAATCATTTGCTTGGCGCTCTGAAGATTTTGACATCGGCCTAGATTACTTGGCGGTCGAACAGCCAAGAAAAGAATCCTTGACAGCTACCTGCCAAGCAAATCGTGTTTCATTGGCTCTCTATTCTTGGCGGATTTTGCTTGGTGGTTTTCTGCCAAGGACATTTACCTAAGCGGTATACCTATATTACTTGGCGGTATTTGACTGCCAAGGCAAACCCAGTTTGGTGTAGTGATAGTTCTGGATGATGAGCACCTGAATGGACACACTAAGGTTAGAAAACCATTGCACACACCTACTTTTTCTTACCTTATGCTAACCTCCTACTAATACTTTACCTTTTTCACTGCCTAGGATCACCCAACTGATGCAAAGTTCTTGAACACCCTGGAGAACTATGTTCAGATGGAGGCTATCTATGGAGGAAGCCTGGCAACAGGGAGGTATGCAATGGGCTCAAATGAACCTTTAGGCACTGACCTAGGCTCAGTTGATGCTATGATTAGTGAGGACAAAAATGACTTAACTTCCCCTGAAGTCTTTTCTGGGAAGGGAAAGGAGTCCATTGCTGGGTCCTCAAAGAGATCTGATGAGAAGGATGATAAGCCTGGGAAGAAGAGGAAGTTAGCACCTGAGGAAATAGAGATGATGAGTGGCATGATCAAAGTTGTGGAGTCTGTTGGGGAAGCCCTAAAGGCTCCACATCACAATGAGGTGCATGCTGACCTTTATGGATGTGTGATGTCTTGCCCTGGCTACACCCAGGAGGCCCTCATGTGTGCTCTTGTGTACCTACTCAAGAACAAGGCTGAGGGACTTTGCTTTGTTCAGATGAATGAGGAGCATAGGGTCTTATGGCTGAAGACCTACCTCTCTGCTTAGATGGAAATATGATAGCCTCTCCACTTTTGCTTATAGCCATGCTAACTGCCTAGTGCTGTAGGAAGTATTTTGATGTGCAGCACTAACCTCATCATAGTGCTAGATGGAACCATTGCTGCCTGACCAAGGCTGCACTTATTTTTGTATAGCATAGGGGCCATGGTGATGGATATGAGGCTGGGCTGGGTTGCTTCTTTGGCTGAAACATTGACAGATGGGTTGTACTTCTTGGTTGATGAAAACACTTGATAATGTGTTGATCTTATTTCTGTTCATGTTGATGTTGACTTCACCTTTGGCCTATGATGATAAATATGTTTGCTCAGTTGCTTAGTTTCATATAATTGATGAACTTCAAGTTGTGAGGGACTGGAGCTGTGAATGTAAATATGTTTTGGTATTTGGTGTTCTATTTCTCATGTCTGTCATCAAATCCGTGCGACACGTCCATTCCCAGGCAATCATGTCAAGTCTGGGATGGACACATCTCACGCAGTTCCATGACTGCCATGTCCTTCTTTTTTTTTTCAAAAAAGGCTCCTTATGCTCCAATTTGAAGTTCAAATGATAATACAGACTTATCTGAGGCCAATTTCTGTTCCTTGTTTTTTTTGTCTTATTGCTGTCATGGTTTTGAAGGTAAGTACTATTGCCTATGATGATACAATTTGAGCTATAACTACTATATGATGACCTTGATCTTGTGAGGAACTTGGGGCTGTGTTGTATATTTGTGTACTGATTATGCTTCTCATGCCTCCCATATGAACATGTGAAACATCCATTCCCATGTAATGAAACCTGGGATGGATGTCTCACATGTTTTAATGGTTGCCATGTTCTGGTTGTGTTAGTTCCTGTCTCCTATCAAAACATCAAATTCATCCATGCCCGTGTTTTGAACCCTGGGCTGGTTGTGTTTGATGTTTCCATGGTTGCCATGAATCCTTATTGTTCTTTCTTGCCACCGGTTTCCATTATGCTCCAAGTCAAGGTCAGATGACATAAAAAAGAAATATCTGAGGCAAATCTTTCACATTTCATTCATCATAACCTATTTTCACTTGATTGTACTCAAATTAAGCGATTGTTTCTTATCTCAAGTTCTCTGGCCATGGTGATGTTCCTGTTCTGCCCGAGCCAATGGTGATTACAATGTGCCTCTTAAGTATAGTGGTTGTGCAGTTTGTTATTATTCTAGGAGGGTTGATTCTGTTCTTCATCTGTAAATAATCTATGTAATCAACTATTGTAAGAATCCATGTGTTGATGATCATGCTTGCATTGGTGGTAACCTCACCAAACTCATACATGGGTGCTTGCACCACCATCCGTGCGCCACACCAATCACCAGCACTCAAACCGATTCATACAACAAAACCATCCAACCAAGAAACCAATCACGGTGACTGTCAGCCGGGATCGAAACCTGAAATACAACCAAACATGGTGACTTGTATGGCGTCATCCTGCCTCCTATGAGCCTGTACCGGTCCTCCATCCCGGCTCCTTACCCCTGGAGCAACCAATCACGCCCTTATACAATCCTATCACCCTGACTGCAACGGGTAGATGCACCAACACTCCAGTGGCCAGAGCTTGAAGAGAATAAAAATACCACCAACTTGATCTCAGAATGCACCCATCAGATCACACTGAACGTTGCCACCCACAGGCCTCCAGAAGGGATAAAAAGGATGCCCCGGAATGGAACAAGTTTTTAGGTAGTCCGTAATTAGCAATTGTCAGCTACAAGGTAATTAGCACAAAGAAGGCGGCTAAGTTGTGGGCTACATGACTCATCTAACCTGTGAGCATTATTTCCTGGGCCGGACCGAGGAAAAGCCCGGTACCTTCCAAAAATTGCAGCCCACGCCCGTCCAGTGAATACGTTGACTTCCTGCACTTAGAATGACTACAGGGGTACAGGCAGAAACAAAGGGTATCTTCTTTACTTTGTGAGATGATCAGGAGTACATTTCTTTACAGAAAATCGCTATCTTCCTACAAACCATAGATTTCGTTGGGTAACTGCAAGTCAAACTTATACAAGAATCTCTACTTCTCTCTCTATATATATCGAGAAAGGACGGAAAAAGACACTCTTAACATGCGATGAAATAGAGCACGGCTTGCCATTTGTCCTGCCGGTGTGGACGTGGCTGAATGCACCTCCAGACATCGCTCTCACCGGCCCCGCCCTCCATCCAACCCGCCACCGCGCGCTGAGCCAGCGAAGCGAGCACTAGAAGGCAGCTGCCCTGTCCTTGACGACGACGTCCTCCACCTCCCCTCATGAGCTTCTCCTCCTGCTGCCTGCGGCAGAACACCACCCACGCGTTCACCTCCAGCGCCACGCAGGCGCCCATGAGCGTGGCGAGCGCCAGGCAGTAGCCGAGCTTCCAGTAGGATGCGCCGAGCCCCATGACCTCGAAGCCCTGGAACACGTTCACCACCCCGACCACCACGCACCCGTACCCCACCAGGTGGTGGTACGACTTCCAGTACTTGCGGTACCGGTTCGTGGTCTTGGGCCGGAAGAACATGGCCAGCGTCTGCAGGCTCCCCGCCGTCGCCGCCGCGATGCCCAGCCCGCGGTGTACGTCACGCCCGGCGACGCCGACCCCATCACCAGGCCCAGCGCGAACCCGGCGGCGCCCAGGGTGTACCCCGTCGCCTGCATCGCCGCGTGCGCGTAGAACCACGCGGGCCCCGCGGACGCGCACGGCCGCAGGTACCGCGCCACCGCCGCGCCGACGGGGAGGAGCAGGCCCCAGGAGAGCGCGTTCAGGGACCCGTGCAGCCACTGCAGCGTGACCGAGGCGATGGGCGAGGCCTCGGTGGCGGTGGTCAGGATGTCCACGGTGGCGTGCGACGCCAGGTCGGAGGCGTCGGTGGGGTGGATGGTCGGGGAGTAGCCCTGCACGTAGAGGCCACGGTTCCACACGAAGTGGACCCTGGTGCGGTTCGGGGACAGCCGGATGGTGGCGGCGATGGTCACCTTGGCGCCGTCGCGGACGGTGCGCGCGGGGGCGATGAGCGACGCCGAGGACGCCAGCAGCGGGATGTCCAGCGGCCGGGACACGAGCGGCGACGCCTGGAGCTTGACGTCCGGGGAGAGGACGAACGGCAGCGCGAGGAGCGCGCCCGTGGACGGGTCGGAGAAGGCGGCGACCACGCGCGCCCCGGTCATCGCCGGCGCGGCCGCGTTGACGCCCCAGGCCACCCACCCCGACGGCGAGATGAAGGAGCCCGTGAACGCGGCGTCCAGCGTCGCGTTCCGCGCGTCGTAGGTCCACGCCAGCGTCGCGCCCTGCGTCGGCAGGGCGATGCACTTGTCGTACGTCTTCACGGGCGTCGACGTCGTGCACCGCCCGGCCGCCGCCGCCCCCGCTCCGTCAGGAAGGACGGCGGCGGCGACGGCCATCGCCATGAGTAGCAAGCCCCGCTGCTGCCACGACATTGCTGCCGCGCGCTGTGTCAGTGTCGCACGGCGAGTGGCGCGAGAGCAAGCTCAGCCACGCCCACGGCGCCTCGAGCTAGTGAGGGCAGTGGAGGTGCGTGGCGCGCGTGCTTAGTTTGGCTTTGCGTTGCGCGCGTAAGTGGGGTTTTAGTGGGGCGTTCCGGGGGTGTGAGTGCGATGATTGCCTGGGATGTGCGTTCGTTGGTCGCCTCTGTCTCGATGGGTTCTTAGCTTTGAAGGCAAGGGACGAAAGGCTCCAAAAAGAAGGCTACATGCGTCCTGTGAATTGTGATCTGGATCTGTGTGGTGCCGACCCTAGCTTGGCCCCCGTCCTTTGCACCCAGCTCTTGGCTGATCGGATTAGTAGGTGTGTAAATTCAAGTGGTGATCGAAAATGAAAACTAACTCTATCACTGCAGTTATTTTCGGTGAGAGCATACACCCATGGCACTTGAGCGTAGTGCAAGCCAAGGACACACTCACCGCGAGCAAGAAATTGGAGGTTATTGCTCTAGAGATATCAAACAGAGGATGGAAGCACTTGTATCGTTTGCTTTAGTCCTTGTATCTTTTCAAGATTTTGGTTTGCTATTCTTTTTTCAAACGTTGGTCCGTATAATAATGCACATTACATCCATGGATGTAGAGGCAGGATTTTGTAATCCCTTATCTAAAAAAAATAGTGGTGGTCGCCGGGCCGACAGAACAGTGTGCAATGTACAGTGTTACTTGTAAGTCTTTTTCAGTTTTTATACAATCTTTGGGATGTACCAAGATGTAGCACCAAATGATAACTAGGACCTCCCAAGGACAGTAAGAATCAGCCATCATCTGTGTACACATGCTTGATGCACTTTTTGGGTGCAGTGCTGTGATCAGCTTCAGCCTTCAGCTTTGCTGAACTCGGTGATGATTCAGTGCAAGCACTCGTTCAGGTTAGGTGGGCGCTGATCCCAGCAGTGAAGTAACTGATTGCAAATGGAATGTTTGGTGAGCGCAATAGAATGGGCTCTCACTCAGAACATCGTATGGGGATGGGCTGTGATGGATTCGGAGAATATTTGTTTCCAGCTTGGGACTTTCTAGTCATGCGTGCTGCTGCTGGTGGTGGTGATCATGATGATGGCCCTTGTCATTGTTGGCTTCAAAGGCACGGCTACGGGCTACGGCTACGAGATTGTGGGATTTCGGTTCGGAAAGTGCTGAATTCGTGAGGAAAGTAGCATGGGTGCCTCGAGTATCAAATTCGATGCACGCTTCCGGGGAAAAGCAGGTGTAGTTTATTATGCTTACAAAAAAAGCATCAGTGCAGTGTCTCAGACTCCGTCAAATAACTTTATAATCACATTTGTCTGCCGAACATAGTTGCAATCGCTGAATTGCTATATATATGTTCGGTTAGTTATCCTGTGACTAAAAGCACAACTTCTGAGCAAGGCATAAGTCATTAGTTAATCAGCATGAAATCAGCATGATGTCTCTGCGCCTCTGACTGAAGCCTCTCCTCCTTCTAGCGATGTTTCATCACAAAATCAGAACTTCAGAAGACTGATAAAGATGTAAAAACTGTTAAAAGCAACTGAGTTCTCATGAACATACACATCACTCCATGCCATGCTCCCTCTGTTGATTCTCATGAGTAACTACCACGAATGGAGGTTCAGCAACAGGATAAGTGCTTGATAATGTCTCTCGTCAAACGTGGCGTTTCTTCTTAAGTTTTTCTCTTATCATGGATGCCTGATGAATTCTGCGTGGTGCTGAAACTTTCGAGACACGTTGATGGTGCAATGCTTCAAAAGAAACAAAGACCAGAAAGTTTTCCATTGTTTTAAAAAATGAGGAATTGCCTGCCTGAAATGACTCAGTTCAGTTGCTTTGAACAATACCGGAACAGAGTAGAGCAGGTAGGACTAGGGTTTTTTTACCACTGTTAGCGGTATGAACAATAAAAAAAAACGGTCGGCAACCGGTCCTACCGCCCGATTGTTTTTTCTGTGTCGATTTTTTCGATAACCGGTCTCTTACCGTTGCCAGTCCGGACCGGTAAGACAATTACTGACCGGTCCAACAGCAAAGCAGGCTGCAATACGTCTTCAGCTTCTACACACGTACTTTCGAAACATCTTTCACTTCAAACGGAAAATCCGTCTTCACAAGGAGTCCACGTAATTCTAACGTATTGCTTTTAGGTCCAAGCCAGTTGACGTCACTGCCGCTGCCGGGAGCCGAGTCGAATCCGTGCTGCAATGGAGGTCTCCGAGGCGGCGGCCGCCGCCGTGGAAGCAGAGGGTGGGACCAGCGGGAAGGGAAGCTGGTATGTGGTGGGCAAGCGCGCGGTCCTGGTGCCCTACCTGCGGGAGCACGTGCCGCGGTACCACGAGTGGATGCAGGACCCGGCGCTGCTGGAGGCCACCGCGTCGGAGCCCCTCTCCCTCGACCAAGAGTTCGACGTCCACCGCTCCTGGACCCTCGATCCCCTCAGTTCCGCAACGCACCCGTCTTTCTAGTTTTGCTCGATTTGATTTGAGGCGTTCTGTTTGATTCGACGGATTCCCTTTTGCTTGCTTGTTTGCCTGCAGAGCATACATTCATAGTGTTGGACAAGGAGTTGATGGAGGGAGATTTCTCTCCCGGCAATCCGCACACCGAAGGTTAGTTCCACTGCTCTGCTCATTATCTTGGTATCCCTCGTCCCTTGGCTTGTTTAGCTTACTGTTTGATCATGAATCGGGAAAACAAAAATTATGTTGACTTGATTTTGGCTTTTATTAATTTTGCAAGGAATCCGAAAATTGTGCTAGTTGCTGCCATTAGAATGTTCAGAAATATGTAACCTAAATCGTGCTAATTTAGTACCTTTGTTCTTCCGTGGAGTCATACAATCAAACCTACGCTATCTCCATTCAGCAGAGAGCACAACTCTGCTGAAATTGAAGAGGTTTTGACTAAAAAACTATGCATATTTTTATATGTGATTTTGCTTAAATGATTGCTCATCTGTTCAAATATCTGTCAAACACAATAGCTAGGCTAAGGATACTGCTTGTGTATTTTCCTAATAATTGCACATCCATCTTTATTTCTTTCGGTCCCAACATCAAAATATGGAATGCGAAGTAGAGAGTAATATACAACTGTATCTAAGTGGTGGGTCGTTTTTTTCCAAGTCAAGAGCATAGTAGTGTACACTGTATTTAGTAGAATGACAATACAAAGTTTCTGGTTGGTTAGGTTTGTTAAGTCCACTTAAGGTTTTCAACTTTTAAATTTGGTTTGTACTTAGTATTGTTCTTTTTTCCTATAATAACTTCCCTTTCTTCTAGCATTAATTTCTACCTTATCCACTGCAGCTATGGTTGGTGATGTAAACATATATATGAATGACCCTGATGACATGCAGCTGGCGGAGATAGAGATTATGATAGCTGAACATAAGAGGTACCTTCTCTATGACACTGATCATGCTACTGTTTTTACAGTCTCTGACATCTTTTTTGAACTTACACTGTTCTGTTCTGTGGACAGTTCTTTTTTTTTTTTTTTTTTTTTGCCGAAAGGAAGATATATTAAGCATCAAGCAGTACATCCTCCCCTATTACAAACTGAACTCCAAAGAAAAAGAAAATTACAATTGAGTCCTCAAGATCTAATCTCATCTTCTTCATCTCCGATCTCCAGTTCGCCATTGCCGCCACCACGACGATCCACGTCCACCTTTCCTTCCGCCAAGGGACACCAAACATTGGAACAGCCGCATCATCCATCGCCCAGAACACCAAGCGAATCGATTTCGTTGAAAGAAAATCGCCAGCCCTTGGCGAGGAAAGAGGAAAAGAAAATCCAGCCGCCCGAGGACCGACGACGGAAGAAACGTCCTCCGCCGCCAGGAGACCCAGCAACGAGGAAGAGCCACAAACCCACGAGGATGACCGAAGAGCTCACATACCTGACGCCGATTGTTCGCACAAGGAATCGCAACACCCGCGGTGCAGGAACTTTATTTGCCGAACTGGTGGTGTTGCCACCGTCGGAAACCTAAACTCCACCGCCGACGACAGCGAGGAGGAACCCTAATCTACTAGACTCCACACCTTAGTAGCAACAAAAACGAGCCCGGACGTCGACCTGCTCCGGACCCCACCCGCTCCAACGCCGGGGAGGCCGTCGGAGGGGAGGGGCCGGTCAGATCGACGCCGGCGACGAAGAAACCCTAGTCACCCTCTTGGAGGCGGCGGCTCGGGGAAAAACGGTTGGGCTCTGTGGAGAGTTCATGTATACATTTTCACTTGGCTTTAATAATGTAATGTGTGCATCTTACTTGGTTAGTTAATGATGTGAATTTTTTTGAGAGATCAAACAAGTAGTTGCAGCTATTGCTAGTCCTTTAAATTTTCAGTTGTCACTTTCTTCGCTACCAGGTCTGTAGCATAGCATAGTTCATAATCTGCAACTGTGCGATAATCTAGTGTAATTACACTATCTTTTTTTTTGAAAAAAAAGAATTACACTATCGCTGGGCAACTCATTTTGTACCTCTTGCCCCGGGGCTCCTGGTCCTGTAAACTTCTGGTATGATCTTTAATTCTTTATGTAGGGACATAGTAGTTGAAGTAATAATTAGATATGTCACATGAAAGTAAAGTAGATGCTGAGCTGAGAACAGAACGGCCAATTCAGCATGAGACGGTGATACTTTCTGCTCGTGCTAACTAGAATATCCACTTTTTCTTGTCGCAGCCGTGGGAAGGGAATTGGTCAAGAAGCAATCTTACTGATGATGGCATTTGCAGTAGAGAAATATGGAATTCACACATTCAGAGCAAAAATTAGTGAATCAAATACGGCATCCCTTAAGCTCTTCAGAAAGTTGGTGAGCATCCATCTTTTCTCATATTCTCGTTTGTTTGCTAGTTTGCTTGTTGATCATAATTATTTTTCTCTGATTTGGGTACAGGGCTTCAACGATGCTTCATACAGTGCGGTGTTTAAAGAGGTATGTATCGTTTTAATCTCAGTTTTGCAAAGAACTTGTGACATTATAAAGATTTTTTCTGCTAAACTACATCACACCTCATCGATATTGATGTGCCCTCATAGTCTCAGCGAGTCACAAAAAAATACTCTGGCTGAAATAGCACAAATTACTTCAAATCCATCTCGAAAAAGAACGATCAGTCAAACTCATTGTCTTCTCTCAGGTGACTCTGGAGGTACCTGCTGATGCACTCCCGTTGAGATTTCCTCTAACCGTAGGAGATTGGTGACAACTGATGTGGCACGAGCTGGTGTCATCTAGTAATTATCGAGCATCTCTGATTGGTTTTTAACTTTTATGGAGCTGAGGGCAGAAGCTAACTCCACAAGCTGCGGCCGCACGGCACCACAACTACAAGCTGCCTACTGTTTGTCTGTCTCTGGCTAAGAATTGCTCTGGCTGATAAGATAACACAGTATCACAAACTCACACTTGTTTGTGTAAGACCATTGTTAGCTTGAATCAATGGCATTGGCCTAACAATTTGCAGGTATCTGTCATTTGCCGTCAGTACATGGTTCTGTAATCGAAGTATATGCACCAATGCACCATTATGTTCCTACTTAACGACGCGGTTTTTACTTGTTAGAAATGGTCATCGATCACTTGAAGAGAGTGAGATACCTTCTAGTGTGACTGGTGTTGTTTGCGCACATGTTCTCAGCTGGCCTCAAATGCCTGACGGGAGGTAAAGAAAAGAAAGAAAGAAAAACTCTGGCGCTTGGCCCACACAGCAGGTCCAGGCCCAGTCCAGAGAATGGGGTGACATGTGGGCCCACACGTCACTCCGACTTGGGTATACAAACCCTTGGGCTTGGGCACTGGCCGCCTGGAGGCGAAACCAAGATAACGAAACAGGCAGGAAGAGGGGACGGGAGGGACTACCGGAGGCACACAAGATGGCGGCGAAGCGCGAGGAGTCTGATGGCGAAGAGCTCGGCGGCGAGGGCTCCAACCCTGTCGGCGGTGGCGCGACTCCGCCGCCCCTAGGCGCAGCCCCCGTCGTCTGCCTCGTCCGCTCTGTTGGGGACTTCGCCGGCGGCGCCTTCGTCGGATCCGTATTCGGATATGGTACTCCAGCGATTTTGGATTCCCTTGTTTAGTTCATTAGTTGTTTTATTACTCTATACTCACCTTCTGATTATTACGGGTTGTCTCGATATTTTTTGTTTTGTGGATTTTTGGTTGTTATTAGAGCACGTAAAGGATAGAAGCCTTTCCTCCCTGTGGCCTGTCTGCCCAATTGCTTACATAATAATAGCAGTATAACACGAATTTGTTACTGTCAAAATCCATTAAATTTGCTTTTTCAGTCCTTTTTCTTGGGACTTGTTTCAGTCCTCCTTAATAGCACTGTTTCCGGTTTTAGCTGCACATATCATGCAAAGCCTATGACTATTTTGAAACTTAAATCTCTATTTTGTTTGGACGATAAGGGTCTTATTATCACTATATAGTTGCCAAGGGTACCATCAAAATGGTTTAGTTTATACTTAGCTACACACAGGGCGAATCTAGCTGGCAATATCGCTGGGGTCATTGCCGTTGCAAGTCGAGGTCTCACCATTATACAACAGTGCATAGCTGTGAGTTTTCACTGGTTTGCCAAAGAATCATCACAGCGGACCCTGATAAAAGAGCCTAGGTCCGCCCTGGCTTCATCTACATGTGGCTGTTTTTCTTGAAATAAAATTTCTTATACTGTACGTTGGATTCCTTGGTCAGGACAAGGCTTGATCACTAAGAAGGGTTTCAAGGGCTCATTCAGCAACGCAGGGGCCTCTGCCAAGGTTAGTTGATTGTGGTGCTTAATGGAATTATTTTCTTTGATAATAATATTGCTATGTGCTTTCCTGGACAGCTCTGCTCATGACAGAAATTTCCTTGATTAGACCTTTGCAGTTCTATCTGGTGTCCAGAGTTTGGTTGTATGTTTGTTGAGAAGATTGCGTGGGAAAGATGACAGTAAGTATACCATGTTAGCTGGCCATCTCTTTGTAAACACATCAAGAGTTGAATTTGTAAAATGGACTGACTTGCTCTGTTCGCAGTTGTCAATGCTGGTATAGCTGGTTGCTGCACTGGCCTTGCTTTGAGCTTCCCAGGTATTTACAGTGAGATCAAATTTTTGTCTTGCTGTTTTCTGTATACTGTCCTTAATGTTGGTGCATCTTAGTTCAGCTAGCTGTTTCAGTAATGTGGTATTGCCATGTCTCTCTTGGTTCAGCATTTGCAATCGTGTTTGTGTGGTAGTCTTGTTGCTGTGTGTCGCTCTCCCCTCATCAGTGGGTTCCCGTGTTCCTCTTGATAGAACAGCAGTTATTTCATAGAATTTCTATGAGAGCAAATTTATGTGTTAAATGAACAGTTTTGAGAGTGTCATGTGTTGTTGGAATTATATACTATTTGGCGAACGAATCTGAAATGTTTGTTGGATGTGCTTAGGCGCATTTACTTTTTAAAATCAATCTGGATTCTGGAACCATCAATTCCAACGGATAGACTCTGCCACTCGGAAGAATTTAGAAAAGGGTTAATGAACATGAGTATGACTGTTGTTTTGCATTCATGAATCTTGCATGCATCTTTCTGTGCTGACTAGTTACTAGCACAAGTTACATCAGAAAAACCATTGCTGCTAATGAATGCTGAGAACAACTAGCATACTGTTATATATACATGTTCAGTTCGTGGTGCTCGACCTCATACATTGCCACCGGCTGGTGATATGCTGTAAACTTTGTTATGTGCTTTACTTGTTAGTTTGCTCCACATTTTTTTTTCGGTTTTCTGGCATTAATAATAGTGATGAATGGCTATACTTATGTTACAATTTAGCACTGTGCTGTTAGTATCTAACTAATTGTCTAAGTTCAAGTGGAAGCTAATGTCCGTGTGCTACCCTAAGCTGCTATTTGCAATAACCTAAAAAGAAAGTTAAAAAAACATAGGACTACTACATTTATTTGGGACTTTTGTGTATCCTGATCTTAAATGTTCGCTTTTGTTTTATCAGGAGCACCGCAAGCATTGCTCCAGAACTGCGCCACCTTTGCAGCGTTCTCTTGCATCATGGAGGGGCTCAACAAGCAGCAGGCTGCAATGGCTCACACACTTGGCGCAACTGCATTGACAGTTGGGATTGAGGAAGGTGGTGTTCTGCCCCCGTTCACGCTTCCACCAATTCTTGATGCATCGGATGCTTTAACTTCATGCTGCCAAGCCTTAGTAAAGCCTAAGCGCTGGACTACAGGATAGGGGAGAGAGACATGCTGAAGAATGGTAGCTACAGTCTTTGGTTCATGTTGACTTAGCATACCTGCGTATGTAAAATTTTGTTTTTTTGGACAAGCTGTGGAACATGCCGAAAACCTAGATTTGCTTCAAGTAACTGGCAGGTTTCCTGATGTGTTTATGCTGAGAATTTTGCTGGGTCTGG
The DNA here is from genome assembly GCA_022644695.1 of Cenchrus purpureus. Classification (NCBI taxonomy): domain Eukaryota; kingdom Viridiplantae; phylum Streptophyta; class Magnoliopsida; order Poales; family Poaceae; genus Cenchrus; species Cenchrus purpureus. The sequence goes on along the minus strand of CP053465.1, from coordinate 124,497,447 downwards.
CATATTAAAATCATCGCCTTGTTCGTCTAGCTGACGACTGGTGGCTGTTGCTGATTTGTTCTGAGAGAAAAGTACTGTTAGCTGGTGGCTAATTTGTTCTGAGAGCTGATAAGCCAGGTGGGGTGCATAAATACTTACCTCTATGTACAGCTGTTTGGTCCTCATTGATGCAGTGAAGTGGCAGTTTACACTCAGATTGTTAAACTGGTTACGTTACGCATATCTAATGTTCATCGATGCAATACAAATTTGGCTCGAACGTACCGGATGGAATTTGCGGAATACAATACAGTTTAAGCCGCCTGCGTCGGGATATACTGGAAAATTTACAAATTCATCCGTAGAAGCCAGAAAGCCACTTCAACTTGCAAAACTCCTGCAAGTATTTTCGTTCAACCTACGGTCTAACTTCAAATCCTTTCGGGAAAATATTTTGCTTCTACACTGCGAGCATCACGATTACACTTGGATTAAAACCATTAGAAATCGGAGTTTCTTTCAGAAATCTTTGGACACGCCGGCAAAGGAGACCAAAATCCCTGGACGGTACGACACGGCGGTGGATATATCGGACGAACAGGCCAGCGTAGTTCAGTACGCCAAAATGCTGCGATGTTGATGTAGTTTAGCACTGTATATAGCACACACCTCTTCCCCAGGTCGCAAGCGTCACGCCTCAGGCTCCGGCAACCTCGCTAGTGTGCATTCGCGCCTGGACCTGGAGACGACTGGAGTGGAAGGCACGCACATACGTGTTCTATTCTACTACCTGCGATGGCGCCACGAGACCACACGATGCGGCTCGTCTCCGGGGCCACGCTGATGCTGCTGTTCGCGGTCGCGTCCGCCGCGGCCGTCCAGGGCTGCGCGCCCGCCAAATTCCCGTCGGGGAGGTCGTTCGAGCGGTGCATCTCCCTGCCCGTGCTCGGCGCGAGCCTGTTCTGGACGTACCACGCGGCGAACGGCACCGCGGACCTCGCGTTCCGGGCTCCGCCGCAGGGCGGCGCCGGCGGCGGCTGGGTCGCGTGGGGCATCAACACCGTCCGCCCGGGCAGCATGGTCGGCAGCAGCGTGTTCCTCGCCTCGCCGGGAGCCAGCGGCGCCGTGTCCGTGCTGACGACCGTCCTCGAGAGCACGTCGCCCACCCTGGCCAACATGACCCTCCCGTTCGACGTGCCCGCCGCGCCCGCCGCAGAGTACGCGGGCGACGCGTACACGATCTACGTGACGGTGGCGCTCCCCGGGAACGGCACGGTGCAGAACACGGTGTGGCAGGCTGGGCCGCTCAGCGGCGGGCAGGTATCGGCGCACCCCATGTCCGGGCCAAACCTGCAGAGCACCATGAGGCTCGACTTCTTGTCCGGCGGCACTAGCACCGGGGTGACCAACTCCATGGTGCACCGTCGTAACTTGAGGAATTCTAGTGGATGAAAAAAGAAGCCCGGCAGGTGCTATTTGACAGTGTTTGTTCACATTTTACAAAAGTTCGACTCTGAAGATCCGAATGCTAAATGTTATGTATGAATATATTATGCTTTCAACAATTACAGCCTCACCTGAATATAATGCGATTGCAAAATACTCCTTTGAGTCTTTGACAGTGTCGACGTCGTTAAGCCAATTGACCAAACAACGTCACCTGAATAGCCGGCCTCCTTTTGCCTTTATTTGCACAACCAAGAGTCTCATTGTGCAAAAGATCCAGCGACCCTGTCAGCACACGAGCACGCACGCGCACTCGCACCTGTACGCGTTCGGTGCTCTCCACATCCATCCAATGGCAGGACGACGAAACAACTCGGCGTGGCTCCTCGCCTCGGTCGCGTTCCTCGTCGCGGCCACCGCCGCCACGGTACAGAACGCCTGCTCGTGCTGCACCTCGGCGCCAGCCTGCGCTGAACGTACCACCCGGCGAACGGCACGGCCGACGTCGCGTCCCGGTCGCAGCAGAGCGCCACCGGCTGGGGGGGTCAACACTTCAACAGGGGCAGCAGCGTGTTCATCGCCTCCCACTCGCGGGACGGCAACGGACGGCGCGGTGTCTGTCCTGGCGACCTACTGGAGAGCACGGCGCCCACGCTCGCGTCTCGCCAACAACATCCTCAGGCTCGCCGTGCCCGTGGCGCCGGCCACCGAGTACTCGGGCGGCGCGTACACCCTCTACGCCACGGCGGCGCTGCCGGGGAACAGCACGGTGTGGCAGGCAGGCCGGCCCGCTCAGCGGCGGGCGAATAGCGCCGCACCCGAATCCTCCCCCAGACCCAGTTCATTCGAGGGCCGGTCCTGGAGGGGGGCGAGAGGGGCGGCCGCTCCAGGCACCAAAATCAAGGAGACTCCTTCCCAAGTATCTACAAACATTATAGTATATAAAATATAGAGTAAAATGCACCGACGGTCATTAAACTTATCATGATATGTCATGCCGGTCCTCAAACTCTTAAGGTGTGTCATCGCAGTCCCTAATTTCTATTTGGGTCTCATTTAGGTCCATAACTAGAGTCAAAGTACATACGTGACATATTGATTGCAGCATCTGACATATAAGGTCCACTAGTCGGTCAAATGACTTTCATCTTTTCAGTTCATTTTTTTGTTTTCTCCCACGTCTTCAACCTCCGACGGCCAGTGGCTGGCCGGCCACGGAGCTCGTCATGTTGTGCCCCAGGCCGAGCGCAGCGCACACCCGCGCGCACCGCGTCCTAGCCGGCAGCAGACCTCGCCGTCGCGTCGCAGAGCTCGTCGCCGCACCGCGGACCTCTCCTGCGCGCAGCGCCACATGCGGACCGTGGAGCTCGCGCGCCGCCTACTAGCCTGTCGCGGAACTCGTCGTCGGCCGCGGAACTCGCCCGCACGCCGCGCCTTCTGGCCTGCCATGGAGCTCGTCGCCGTGCCGCGCCTCTGACCGGCGCGGCGCTCACCCACGCGTGCTGCCTCCTGGCCGGCGCGGCCCTCACCAGCATGCACCGCCTCCTAGACGGTCGCAGACCTCGCCGCCGCGTCGTGGAGCTCGCGTGCGCGCAGCACCACAGGACGACCGCAGAGCTCGCACGCGTTGCCCCATGTCCGGCCGCGGAACTCGCCGGCGCCGTGCGCACCATGGGAGTGAGGCAGTTGACGGGGAGATGTGGTGGCATAGCGGGTAATGGTTTCAAACCCGATTGGACGTCTATTGAGACCCAAATAAAGAGACACACTCTTATGAGTTTATTGACCGCCAGCCAAGACTTTAATATACTAACACAAGTATACATCACTGTAAGTTTGTCAAGAGATATGAGTCCCCTGTGATCCTATTTTTGGTAGAGATGGAATACAACGATCAGAAGTTCATGATTGAGGTAGTAAAATGCAATGACCAAGCAGTAATCTAGGTAGGAATTTTTAGATCACCATGAACCTCCAAAACCACAGGACCGGCACTCAGCCCATTTCCCGGGCACACGTGCGCGTCGCCAACTATGTTGGGTATCGGGGCAAGAGGCCGGGCGTCGCGTGCTCGCCATGCTTTGCCTATTTCTACCGGCCATCCGCCGCGCGGCGCATCGCTTGCTTGGTCACGACGTGATGTTTGTTTGGTACGAGCAGTAGTACACATAATTTTCGTTGATCCGGGGGTGAAATCACGGCGGGGGAAAGGTCTGAAACCGACCTGTCGGGGCAGGTGCTTTGACCCCGGCCGTGTAACGCCGCCGCCACCTTTGCTTAACCGCGCGCCCAAGCATCACCATCATCATTCGCCCCAAAAGTTCCATTCCATCGTCTCTGGACGCACGAAAGCCTCCAGCGTTCGACAACACAACAGGGGGCCAGGCCACATGATCGGTTCGTTGATTAACACTACTACGCGGCGCCGGTGTGAACCAGAAGATCCCATTCCAATGTTCTTGGCTTCAAACTGAAGGCACGGTAGTGACTTACGGGGACGATCTGACGAAACGCCTTCGCAGTTCACCACGTGCGGTGTTGCCGGGGCAACACGATAGTAACCGGATAGCGAAATGCGCAGCAGGTTCAGGTATCATCGTGCAACACATCTTCAGCTCCTGCAGCAACCTGCTACGACTGGCTCCATTTCTGCTTTAGCAAGCAGCAAGATATAAATTGTTCTTTTCATCAGAAAATATAATGTATTTCTTCATAGGTGAATAAAAATCTATTAGAAAGATTTTTGACAGATCTGTATAGCAGTTTTGTTGTGAAATAGAAGGGAAAATATTAGGTGGAAACCACCATCTCGGTGGAAACGTGAAAACTACCTTAAACTTCATACTTCGAAGTTTTCAAAAAAATTGAAACGATGTACATCAATTGTGTATCTATAGATTTACTTTGTTGTCAAAGTTGAGATACAAACTCAATGTAGAAAAATTCATATGAAAATAACAAATTTGAAGTGCAAGTGCACTACAGGACAAAATTTCTAGGCATGTGTATTCTAATGCATATGCACATGAATTTTGTCATTTTCATATGATTTTTTATATAACGAGTTTGCATCTCAACTTTTGCAACAAAGTACATATATAAATAAATTATAAATGTGCATCGTTTCAAATTTTTTAGAGACTTCTAAGTGTGCTGTTTAGAGTGATTTTCATGTTTTCACCGAGATAGTGGTTTGCACCTAATATTTCCCCGAAATGGAAATAATATGTGCAGAAGAACCCGACAGATTTGTTATGAGAGCAAAATAGTGCAGAGAAAAGTAAATTAATACAAGCTGAACGCTCTCCAATTCTCAATAGACGACGACCCAGCTAGGCGTACAGAAGGGGATGAAAGCGCGTTTCGTGCTGCAAAACGGCTTGTCCTAAAGAACCGTGGTCAGAAGGTCATCACGAAATACTCACCCAAGTACCCAACTGCTGGCCAACTACTATACTTGTTCGGAGACCTCTCTGCCAGTCCACCATGCATTAGGAGTTAGGACCTTGCAGCGACATGCAAGCAACATTTCTTTTTATCATCAACGTGACCATATGTTTTCTTTATCTCTTATAAACTAAGGAACTACTCCGTATCATCCCTGTTCTGATTTCTGAATAATATGCTGTTCTTATCCACACTCCTGCATCACATGCCACTTTGACCGGCTGGTACAAAAGTCAAATCCCAACGACCAGTTCCTAGTACAAGTCGTATGGTTTTGCTGCCGTATGATGCTCTGCTTCGCACCTTCGTTCGTTCCTTCCTTCCTCCGTAGTTGCTTAGTCTTGATCACAACTTAGTCTACTGTTTGTACTAGTACCTTAACGTGAGACCATCAACAGCGAACTACCTCGGTGTATGATCTTTTGTTTGCGACCACCTGATGTCAGTAATGATGCTTCACGTTAGGAATCAGTCCGAGTAGTTCATTGTGTATTCAAACAGAGACACGCTTTCTCGTGTCCTCTGAATACTGAGAGCCTGTTCAGTTCCAAACAAAAAAATTTGGAGTCTCTTTAGAGACCTATTAGGAAGATTAAATATAGACTAATTACAAAACTAATTACATGAATGGATGGGAAATCGCGAGACGAATCCATTAAGCCTAATTAATCCGTCATTAGAGATTGTTTACTGTAGTACGACGTTGTCTAATCATGGCATAATTAGGCTCGTTAGATTCGTATCGAAAAATTAGGTAGGTGTCAGGGGTGAGACCTGAACAGATCCGCTAGGGGTTACCCTAGAGGTTTGCAGCTTAATGGAGAGGATCGGGATCTAAGAGCGTAGGTGGTTATGCACGGGATGCACACGAAAATCTCGGCGAGACACGAGGAACACGGCGATTTATACTGGTTCGGGCCTTCGAAGAGTAAAACCCTACGTCCAGTTTGGTAGTGGAATTATGCGAGAGAGATCTGCCCTGAGGAGGGCGCCCCAGGCCGCCTTATATTGGCCGACGACCTTGGGCTACAAGTTGGTTTCCATCTATCCTAGTTGGTTACAACAGGGAAATCTTATCCGAGCTGGACTTGTCTTGTCTTGTACACCAAGTATCTTTACGTCCTTAGGCCCGCATATCAGGTCGGCGGGTCGTCTGGTAGGTCGGACCCACCTGTCGGGGACGGCTGAGACCCTGGTCGGTGGGGACCCATGGGTACCCATGTCTCTCAAGCGGCGGCGAGTGGGTGTCGGTCGAAGAGTAGCGAAGGCGCAACACCGTTGAGGCCGTGTAGAGTGCACGGGGATCAAAAGAAAAAGAAGAACCCCTCCGATGCGTGCACGAAGTTGATCGTCGAGCTCCTGGGATGAAGGGCCAGAAGGTCGAAGTGAAGACAAGGTGTCAATCTTGAAGAACCGCCGACCGACCGGGTCGTATAACGCAACCGCCGCGACCTTCGGAAGGTCGTCGTGCCCACCGCAGGTAGGTCGAGCAGAGAAGTAGTGGAAGCAGGCTTCCATTAGGTCGAGGCGACCTGGAGAAAATAGGGCGTCGCAAGACGTACTAGTGTAGTAGCCCCGAGCGAGCCACCGTAATGGCGGTTTGATGCTCAAGAAGAAGAAATAAATATCCGAACCTGACCTTCGCTCAGGAGGACAGTGGCTCGTGGAACCAACCCAATAAGACAAAACACTCCAGAATCTTGCAGAAGTCATCAGACGCCAGGGCTGACATGATCTGAGTCATGGGCGCACTGTACGATCACGGCCCGGCTCCCAGGCGAAGCATAGGTCGCTGTCACCCGCAAGAGACAAAGACGCTCCAAAATCTTGCAGTCAGGTAGGGAAAAGGTGCGCACCGCGCGAGGCTGCAGCGAGGTCCGGGCGACCAAGTAGCCAACGACGGAGATGCCGGGAGGTCTGGCGACCTGAATTGGGCGACGACGGCGATGCCGGGAGGTCTAGCGACCTGAAGAGGACGACGACGGAGACGCCGGGAGGTCTGGCGACCTAAAGAGGACGACGACGGCAACACCAGGAGGTCTGGCGACCTGAAGAGGGCGACGACGGAGACGCCGGGAGGTCTGACGACCTGAAGTGGGCGACGACGGAGACGTCGGGAGGTCTGGCGACCTTAAGTGGGCGACGACGGAGGTCTGGCGCGACCGAAGAGACGACGCTGGCGACGCCGGGAGGTCTAGCGACCTGAAGAGGACGACGACGAAGACACTGGGAGGTCTAGCGACCTGAAGAGGACGACGACAGCGACGCCGGGAGGTCTAGCGACCTGAAGAGGACGACAGCGACGCCGGGAGGTCTAGCGACCTGAAGTGGGCGACGACGGAGACGCCGGGAGGTCTGGCGGCCTGAAGTGGGCGACGACGGAGACGTCGGGAGGTCAAGCGACCTGAAGAAGGCGACGACGGAGCTGCCGGGAGGTCCGAAGACCTTGAAGGAGGCGACGACGGAGACGCCGGGATATCTCCCGACCTCGAGAGGGCGACGAGCCCCCGAGTGCGGAAGCTGGATGAGTCGTGGAAGCGCCGAGTCGCCTCCCGCCGCGAGCCAGAGAGGTCCGCTAGGCAACATGAGACACGTCCAGAGATCAGAGGTACTCCGGAAGCTGGACAAGGAGCTGGCCTGTGAAACAAAATAAACGTCAGGTCGGTGTATCAATCCGTAAATATAATGCAAATTTAGCCTGAGCTTGACATATGTATGTTGTTTTGTTTGAAAAAGTGTTCCCCTTATCGTGCCAGGCATAAATTATGCGAACCAAAGATTATGAAGCTGCAAAACGTGTCCCTCCGCTAACCCAACTCAGTGGAGGAACGGCTTACCGACTGCACGGCTCAGCGTGGAGGCTTAGGTGCAGCCGACGTGCGGAGGGGGGCCTTGGACGCATGGTCTCGCAACCACACGACTTAAGAATGCGCATAGCGAGTAAAAAATATTTAAAAGGAGAACGCACAGAAGTTAATTAAGTCCCTTAGGTCTGGCGACCTTTAGATTGGCAAAGCTAAGCCCCCGAGCGTATCGAGGTCGGCTATACCAAGCCCCCGAGCGTGTCGAAGGGGGAGGGAAAATAAAGCAGGAAAAAACATGTAAAGCAGGTCGGCGAAAGTCACGGAGACCGAGATGATCGTCGTAAGAATATTTAATTGAAACTAGCACTTAGCTTGTGGAGTCGTGGTCGACGGGGTCGTCGTGGTCGACGAGGTCGGCGATGCACTGTTGGAGGTCGGCGGTCCCGTGTGTGTCGATGCAACAGGTCGCCAAGGTGAGCTGGAGACACCGAGATGTCCAGGTAGTCGTTGTCGAGGTAGCCGACGAAGCGACCCGGAGTCATGCTGATCTCTATCTTGATCGATCTCACGTCTGGGCTTAGAAACCCTTGATCGTAGTCATTAATCTCCCGTTGACGCGCCAGAGGTGCAGGCGTGCAGCTTGTGCTTGGAGACGTGCCTTGCACGGGGGGCAGGCATCTAGGAGATGTGTCTCGCATGCATGCACCACGTACGGGAAAATAACAGATTAGAATCAATCTTGTTGACCAAAAACAAATCAGAAGAAGTCTCCAGATTGTATTATGGAAAGAAAAAGAAAAAAGCTCCCTGCAGTTTTGTAGATTGGTGTGCCCTGAACGTCGGGGAGGTCAGCGGCGCGAACCGGAGTCGTGCCGAGCTGTCGAGACGTTCGGCGATGAGCCGTTCGAAGTCGACGGCGCGTCGAGTCGACGAGGCTGACCCATCGAGGTGGACGGTAGTGCGTTGATGGAACAGGTCGCCGAGGCGAGCACGATCGCACCGTAGCCAGCGATGTAAATTAACGAGTCGGAACTCGATTGTCTGTGCGATACGCCGAACTCAAAGTGAGTTAGTCGGCAGCGAGGTCGAAGTGACCGGCGTCGGTGCAGGTCGTCGAATCGTGGTACTGCCTAGTCATTGCGGGCATAGTACGTGGAGACCGCCGAGTCGACAGATCGAAGTCACCATGGGACGTCGTTGTGCCGAATTGTCGAGACGTGGAAGAGGTCGGCGACACGTCGACCAGGTCGACGACGGGAAGAGTGTTGTCTTGTCGAGGTTGCCTCCAGGCACGGCGGCCACCTTGTCATCACCGAGGATCCAGCGTGGGTGCCGCAGCACATCAGCCACATGCACAGTTGGAGGACCGTGCATGCATGGTGTTGCAAGAAAAAGAAATTGATGAGAGAAAAAATCTTGCCGACAAATCAGAAGGAGCACCTAGAGATTGAATAATAAGGAAGAAAAAAATAGAAGGATAGCTCCCCTCGATCCTGTGCAGCCATGTACGAGACTCCAGCGCTCACGCACGTCCAGCACCCGAGCATCATCAATCTAAATTAGATCGATTTTCCGCAACCAACGTAGACGGAGTCCTTGGCGGCGGCTGACTTGGTGTAGATGAACACGACATCCGTGAGTATGAACTGCGCACGACCATGAGGCCGCCGCTGATGACGCACCTCGTCGCACCGGGGCAACGTTCGATCGATGATGCCGCCGAAAGAAAAAAAATTCAGCACGCCGTGAGGGAGTCTTCCGTGTCGTCGCCGAAGATGATGTTGGGTCCGGCCACCATGCTGCACAGCGAGCTCCCGATCACCTCTACCTGGCGCGCCAACTGTCAGGGGGTGAGACCTGGACAGATCCGCTAGGGGGTTACCCTAGAGGTTTGCAGGTTAATGGAGAGGATCGGGATCTAAGAGCGTAGGTGGTTATGCACGGGATGCACACGGAAATCTCGAGACACGAGGAACACGGCGATTTATCTGATTCGGCCTCGGAGAGTAAAACCTGTGACGCCTGGGTTTTAATTAGCATCATTAGTGCTAATGACCGAATCAACCGAGTCAAACACTGTTGACATTGGTCAAACCTTGGTCAACCTGGGTCATCACCCCGAAAACCGAGTCAAAAATCCCTAATGACCCTCTTGATCCAGTCAAAACCCACTTGTGGTCAACCCTTGGTCAAAAACCCGGTCAAACCCCTATGTCCGTGAACTTCCTCCAGAACTTTTGCCGCGTTCTCCGGATTTCACCTAAACACTTCAAAATCTCCCGATATAAAAGTTGTTCAGTTTTTCGAGGGACACCACTTTGCTTTTGGGTGGCATTGCAAATTTTGAGTGGAAAAGGGTGAAAAACTTGGTCAACTGCAGATTTTACTATTCACCGGCCATGAAAAACAGAACTTTGTCTCGCGTCTCGCTCAAACCAGTGAGTAAAACATAGGACAGCCTTTGTGAAAGTTGTATAGGGGTCATCAATCTACAACTTTGCTATTTGCACCTTAGTGCACCTTAGTTCAAAATTTCACACAAGGCCGGGCGGCGTCACGGCCAAGACGCGCCGCCACGCGGCCACCGCCGTACCTCGGCGTCCGGACCCTGGCACGCACCTCGAGCACTGGGTACCTCGCATGCGCCATACCCTCCCTCGCCACTCTTCCTCGCCACGCCAGCTCAGCTGTCGCCCCCTACGCACCGCGCCGCCGACGCCGGACCGTGCGGTCCCCTCCGCCTCCCGGCGTTGTGCCTTCAAGTCGAGGCTGGGCCTCCCCCACCATCCACTCGCACCAATAAAAGGCGCCATGACCTGCCCTTGCGCGTGCAAGCCCGAGCCGGCGCTTGCCGCCGAGCCGCCATGGCCGCCTCACAGTAAGCCCGGTTTTGAGCCACAACCGCCGTTCACACACCGCCACCGTGAGCTCCCACCGCACCCTCCAGAGCCGTGTGTTGCCCGGCCAAGCCATCCTCTGCGCCGAGCAACAGCTCGCTGGCCGTCCGTCGGCGCCGGCGACCACCGCCGGCGCCCCCGCCCCATCCGAGCGCGCAAATCGAGCCCCGGTGAGCCCCTCAATCTATCCCTCCACTTCCCCGGCATGGGACGCCGTGAGTTGAATTTGGCGGAACCGCCGACGAGGTCCAGGGACCCAATTGCAGCGGTCTCAAAACTTTCGGGTCTTTTCTATAAGTTTTCGGGACCCGCTTGAAAACTAGAATCTCAAATAGTAGTTGGTTTCAGCTGAATCTTAGGAAATCCGTAGAAAATCGTAGAAATTTCAGAAAAATGCAAACTAAATTTTGTTGGATTCCTGGTGAAAAACACTACAACTTTTGTAAAGCATGACCATAGTTTTTCCTGATAGATTGTGCATCAAAAATACAAAACTGAAAAACCTAGATCTGTTGTGTCTCCAAATCCACTTATGATCCATAGCTGAATTTTGGATATGCTGTGTGTTATACCATTACTAGCTCCTGTACCAAAAATTGCACAAAGTTACTAGGTAAATATTTCTATATGATTTATTTTGTATTTATGCAGAATCTGTCTAAATGATTTTTGTAGATAACAATAAATATATTTTTGTGCTCAACTTCTGGATATAACCTTTTTATACATAACCCCACCTCTGGTGAATTAACAATGATTTTATGTTTAGCATAAATATTTATTCTTGAAATATGCCTAATTTTCTTTGTAAATGCATAACTCAAGATCTATAGTAACTCTAGGTGTATATGTTGCATGCCTAGCTTAGTTTTGGACCAGAGGCCATGTGTGAGAAATTTGGAATCATTTGGATGTGTATTTATTTTTCATATGCATTTATCATGTTTTGGTAGCTAACTTTTGTTATTTTCGATATATTTAATGTCGTAGCTCTTTTAAGTGTGCATGTGTGTGCAGTGACTTTGTATAGGTTTGTAGTGCTTCATAACACACCCCACTGAATTTTATTAATTGATTTTGTGAATAAAAGCAATGGTAGCCTTTTTAAGCTTAATATTAAAGTTAATTGGAAAATCACCAACTCCATATCTAGTAACCTTGTGTGGTGATTTTAATCATGCTAAGAAGCTAAGTGACACCACCCCTTGTTGTTTGTGAAATTTAATTAATTTAGTCACATAAATATGTACACAGTCACTTTTGAACAGATTAATTAATAAAGAACCGCATATTGTTCCTTTTGGAAGAGTATGCTAAATGTGTGCTTATCTAGGTGAATGTGGTCAACCATGTACCCATGGTTGTCGTTTGTTGTTTGTAAGTAATTAAATTAAAAATCGTCAATTAAATCTTGCATATGCATCCTCGTGTAGATCTTTCCGACGGTAGCCGTACGCCTGTGCCGGAAGGAGGAGACGAAGGAGCTGACGGTGAGCTGCAGTACGTGGACGTAACTCAAGACCTGCACCAAGGTCCAGAAGGGCCCAAGGCCAACCTTGCCAGCGAAGGCAAGCCCCGGATCATTAACCCTTCTTTGTAAAATGTTGCAATTATCTTTTGCTATGATTGTGCATTTACGTTTCAGGAGTTGAATGAAACCCTAGATGCATGATTCCTAGGTACCTATGCTCTCTTACTAGTATGCTAGGTCGATAGCTGCTATGCTATAGGACCCGGTAGAAGTCGAGTGATGTTCGTCACTCGCGAGAATAGGTCCTTATGTTGGAATCATAAGATCTTTATAAATGGATTGCTCATGTGGTAAGAGCATGGGATTTGGGCTCCGGTCCAGTGGCTTTCGTGGGTTAAGCGTTTGAACGTACTAAGCACTTGTCGGGAATAGGACCGGTAAGCCTAGTACCTGATGGACACGGCAAGGGAACTTTTCCCTACTACCCCTAGGACACCTAATGTGTCCCCTGCCGCAACAAAGACAATTAGTGCTGTGCGATTCTGGGCGGTCCGACGGGACGTACCAGTAAGCCTTGTACCGAGGATTGTAGGTCTGATCCCGACCCGAAGAAAGATGGGAACCGCCTGGATGGTTGTCCTCGCGGGGGCACCCTACCGTGTGTTTAGGTCTACCTTACAAGGTTTAAATCAATCGATTGTGGTCTCTCACCGCTATCTCGAGACCGCTTAATCAATCGCCATGATATCCCTTAATGATGGAATTCGATGAAGTTTACTGCTTGAATTAATTGTTTGTACAATTCTTGATTGAATTAGTTGGCACACTTAGAAATGGTAATCAACTAGAACTTGTGCTAAAATATTGAAAGTAAGGACATACTCTTTGTTGCCAAAAGAACTCCACCGACCAAAAGCCTCTCATGTTTAGAGTTTGGTGATGTAGTTATCACCGACGTTAAGTCTTCCGAGTATTAGTATACTCACCCTTGCTTTAAAAATGTTGTTGCAGGTGTTGTTTGGTCTGGTGAGATTCCACCCGGCTGGGAGCTGGAATGGGTGGATGACGACGAGTGAGTGCATCACGGACGGCCTCCTGTGATGTTTACCGTTGCGCTAGATTATCTTATTTCTGCTGTTTTCAAACTCTGAACCTTTACTTATCATGTCACGAACAATGGTTTGTAATAATTAAACCCTTAGGGGTAATTTGGATTTAAATTGTGTTTGTACTCTGGACTCGCCTGCGCGTGAGTTTTAATGCATATATGTTCGATCCTCTGCGTGAATTCCAAGTGATTTATCCAACTAACGAGGGATGATACTTTACCGCCGCAATGGCCAAAGTGGATTGGTTTAGGCGATAGTACGGTATTTTCCTGGGCGGGTTGTCACAAAAACCCTACGTCCAGTTTGGTAGTGGAATTATGCGAGAGAGATCTGCCCTGAGGAGGACGCCTGCATCGCCTTTATATTGGCCGACGACCTTGGGCTACAAGTTGGTTTCCATCTATCCTAGTTGGTTACAACAGAGAAATCTTATCTGAGCTGGACTTGTCTTGTCTTGTACACCAAGTATCTTTACGATGTCAAGTCGGGCGGTCGTCTGGTAGGTCGGACCCACCGGGGACGGTGAGACCTGGTGGGGACCCATGGGTACCCATGTCTCTCAGTAGGGGTTATGAAATGAGTTTTGTCATTAATCCACATTTAATACTCTTAATCAGTATCCGAAGATTGATGTGACGGGTAGACCTGAGCATTTCACGGGCCTAGCCGGGTTCGGGTCGGGCCGGAAAAAAATTCAGTTTTTTCGGGCCGAGAAAATCCTGCCCATGACCGTCCCATGGGACGTGTCGCCTCGATTCGGGCCGGGCCGGTTTGGGGCCGCCCAGCGTATTTTACACTGTAAAATAGCTAAAAACAGCATATCGGGCCGGGCTCGGGCCAAGATTTTTTTCGCGGGCTTCAAGATCTCTGCCCACGCCCGTCCAGTAAAGTCCGTGGGCGGGCCGGGCCGGGCCGAGCCAAAAATGCTCAGGTATAGTGACGGGTAGTTGGGAAAAAAATTGAGAACTAAACTGGCCCTGAGTATGAAAAACTGCAGTGTATATAGCTGAACAGATAGTATTACAGTATTGTGCTGAATATTGTATTCCTTTCCAAAGCCCTGGAAAATAAGCGTGGCACGGTCAATGATGGAAATCACCTTACATGTCACCATGTCTTGCCTACGGTTAATGTGAATCGAGAAAGCAAACGCACGAGTGGTAGAACTTTTCAGACACCGATAACTGATCAAAAGAAGTGTTTCCCTGAGACGCAGAGAAAAGTAGTTGATACGTAGTTTCGAATTTTTTGATACATGGCTGTATGTTCCAGAATAATTTGTTTGGACCTCACAAATTGTTCTATGAATTTTCAGTAAGACGACGACAGAGATGAAGAGTGCGCCTTCTTCTTTGTTCTATTTCGTGGCGTTGCCACCAACCATCGTTGTTTGTTCTGTTCTTCCATATTCAAACTTTAGTCCACTGTTGAACATGTGGTTAATTAAATGTTTACTTCATCGAGTTTTCGCAGCGATAGTTAGATAGGAAAATAGAAAAAGAATCCTGTAGCATCCGTTTCCTCTTTCCTTGTCTATGTTTGAATCATGCATTATGTTAGTAAGTGATTGTTCTTGTAGGGACTATTTAGAGAGTACTACAAAATTGGAGAACATAAGTAGGTTAGCACTTAGCAGGCTGGTGTATGTCTTCGGCTCTCCAATTAAAAAGGCTAGAAAATTAAGTTAAAAAAACAAAAAAAAAATCATTCTCGCAAGCTAAAAGATGTGCGCCCCATAATTGATCAATCCATGAAACAAAGGTGATGAAGAATGCTAAGGCCTCATTCTTTATTTCTTTTCCATCGGATTAGATTCCGACCGGAATTAATATATATAACAAGAAAATCATGATATGTATTATAAGATATGCGGATTTATTCCATATTAGAAACTAATTTACTCATGATAGGCATTCATTTCCACTCGGATTTAATCTAGTAGCCGAGAGGTGTAGAATTAATCCGGATCTTTTGGTGGTACCTATCATGAGTAAACTATTTTTTAGGGCTCATTCGTCTCCACCGGATTGGATTCCGAACGGAATTGATAAATATAATAAGAAAATCATGATAGATACTATAAGAGATCCGGATTTATTTCAGGTCAGAAATTAATTTACTCACGATATGTACACCAAGAGACCCAGAATTAATCCACTAGTCTATAGGTGTGGAATCAATCCAGCTCTTCGGTCTTTTGTTATACTTTATCATGATGAGTAAATTAGTTTTCGATCCGGAATAAATCCGAATCTTTATAGTATTAATTATTATTTCCTTGATATATCTATCATTTTCGGCTAGATTGAATCCGATGGAAACGAACAAGTGTTTATATATATCAATTCCGTCTAGAATCGATCCGGTGGGAAGAATGAGACCTAACTAAACATCGGAGTACTATGTGCCTTGAGCAAAAAGTGGGACACGTCCCATACGGCCATACGTAATAGAATGCGACTGAACGGTGATGCTTCCGACACATGTTCTTCAGCAATCAGCATCCTGATTGTACACTATGACACTACTATCAGACACCAGCACTGTTCGGTGAAAAAGAAGGTGCAGTAAAAAGAGCTCGTTATGGTGAAGAGGACCGGTAGTGAGTTAGCAGTTCTGGCAAAGCCGTGGCGTTTTCATTTCTTGCTTTTGTTACGCATGGGCGTTTAAAATATCGCAATCCTCACGGGCATACGCAAAGTTGAATACTGAAAGCGACTTTCATCTCGAAGTCTTCAGGTTCGTCGTCACGGTCACGGTGATTTCTCGTTTGGCTTCTCATAACCATGCCTAAAACCCGTTCAGAGTTTCAGTCAGCCTGCTTAATCCACTCAACTTTGGTATTATACGGAGGTGGCGTCGTCCTTGCGGTTGCAGTCACCTACTACAACTTGCGATGTAAACTGAACCCAGAGCTGAGCTGACCGTCAACGTGCATACGAGTCGTACATGTTTACCAGGTCGATGCACCTCATCGCAGAGTATGAATTTGGCTACGGCACAACTGAAGTGTCGCCAGCATTTCCGTCTCGTAATCTACCAGTATCTACATACTGCATCCAGTCCGAATACGGACACAGTACATGCAGTATAGTCGAAGTCGACCGTGAAAGCCAACAAATCTACATGTACGCGGAAGATCAAAGGTGCAAGATCTACTAGCAGATTTCATCATCAGCAAGCCATAGGTGAAGAACAAGAACGAGTCGACCGCGAGCGGTAGGGCTGGACGCTGAGCCAGCTCGGCTCGGCTCGGCTCGATCTGGCTCGTTAAGGTAACGAGCCAGCTCGGATTGGCTCGTTAACCAAACGAGCAAAAAGGTTGGTTCGGCTTGGCTCGTTAGTAGCTCGAGTCGATTCGTTGTGTGTATGTAAATTTGAAATTAACCTCTGAGCGTATGTAAAGTTTTTAAAAACAATAATTATAAAGTTATAAATGATAAAATTAGTCACACATGTAGCACTTAGAAAGGTTTGACATAACTTCAATGGCTCGGCTCAACTTTGATAGCTCGGTTTTCTATATTGAAATTAGAAATTTTTAACTCGTTTGGCTCGCGAGCAGCTTGCGAGCTGGCTCAAGCAGCTCATTAACAAAACGAGCAAAAATAGTTGCTCGACTCGTTAAAAAATTGATCGAGCCGAACTATGAACAAGTCGAGCCAGCTCACGAGTTTCTGACTCACGGTGTCTTAACTGCTAACCAGGTCTTGCTTGATCAGAAAGGGAAGGGAACGCGTGGCCGGCGTCCATATGGCACGCGCGCGCGGCGCGCCTGAGGAAGACGCGGCCGCCTCAACTGCTGTCGTCCGTGGGAGACGCGGCCGCCTCCAACTGCTGTCGTCCGTGATGCTAAAAAAAAAAACTGCTGTCGTCCGTGGGTTCTGCGTAGATTTGGGAGTCGAACCCGTCCGCGCCGGCCGCCGGGCATGCCGCGCGTGCTCTCATGCACGCAGCGCACCAGCAGCCAATCAAATTTGCAATGGACTCGTTGGAAGAAAAAAAAGATGCTAGTGGAAGAAGACCTCTGTTAAAAAAAAAGTTATTTAGAGATTCAAGTGGGGGAATGGGAATGTTAGACCTTAGATTGTGCGAGAAGCCCGAGATAAGACTGTGCCAAATTAAGCTCGAGATGTTTCGGAGCCTTTTGACAGCACAGTGTGGCCGCTTTTAAATTTTAAAACGAAACTGAGCTGTCCCAAGTCCCCATTCCCAAGCATACTCGACTGCTCGTCAAACAATTGCAAAGGCTAAACAACACATGCCCAATTCTCTCCAAAACAATTGCTATTGCCTGATGCGTACGACAAGGATAGCGGCACGACAAGGGAAGGAAGCTACAAGAGCTGAGGCCGAGTTGACCGAGGGGAGGGAACACGGTCTACGGTCTCGAACTTGCCCCTGCAGCCGCCCTCACCTAATCCTCTTATCTGAATGTCTTGTATTGGCTGCCTAGTTGCCTTGGTGGCCAGCCTCCCTCAACAACTCTCGGCAACTCGGCGGCCACGACCCTGCTAAACCGTGGAAAAGGTATGCCCCCCGCACTCCTCCGGGGGCAGGTGCATGAGAGCATGACTACGCGCCCAACTCACCATGGCGTGGCAGGGATTTTTGCGATGGGTCCGTTCCTCTTGTTCGGACATACGGTGTGGGAGCTTGCGCAACTGCAACGATCAGAGATCTTGATTTTGTCCAGCACCTGTCTGCAGCACAGCCTTCTTTGCTGAAATGATAGCTGACATCATTTTGTCATTATGATAATAAGCAAGAACACCCTAGAGCATATGCCTGCAATCATGCCATGTTTACAGCATGTCCAGTTAATTTGTTACTACAGTCTGAATAATCTGAACTTGCTGTTGTAGTATTATATTATATGCTCCCTCGAACATTCAACACGCGCTTGTCCCAAATGAAAAATACTACCTCGATTATTCAGCGCCTAAAAGTGAAGACCATGTCGTATCACAGCTTGAAAGTAGCAGCCGTTCCAGCCGTTGTGCAATGTTTCGTGGAGATGGGAAATGAAATCCCCAGATGAGGCTGCAAAATGGTCGACCAGGTCAGCCGAGCCCCGACCGAACCTTCCAAGCACACGACAACCTCCCAACAACCGCGCGCGCGCGCGCTTTCACGGTGGCACAAGCTCACCACTACATATATAGCACGGCTCCCCTTTCCCTCCATCATCAGCTGCAGCCTCTCCCTGTTGCATCCGATCGATCGGCGCCTCTCGAAATCGTCAACAGCTCAAGCCAGCAGGTGCTCCGGGTACATACCACTCGCTCGCCATGGCGCGGCCAGGCCACACGGCGTGGCACCTCGTCGGCGCCGCCGCCATGCTCCTCCTCCTGGCGTCCGCCGCGACGGCGCAGGACTGCCTGAACGCGAGGTTCAGCAACGGCCAGACCTTCGCCAAGTGCAACAGCATGCCGACGCTCGGCGCCAGCCTGCACTGGACGTACCACGCGGTGAACGGCACCGCCGACATCGCGTTCCGGCGTCGTCGGGCACCGACGGCTGGGTCGGCTGGGGCATCAACCCGACCAGCCGCGGCATGGGCGGCAGCGTCTTCGTCGCCACCCAGAGCGGCGGCTCCGCGTCCGTCCTCATGACCAACCTCGAGTCCACGTCGCCCAGCCTGCAGCCCGCGACCCTCAAGTTCGGCGTGCCCGTCGGCCCCACCGTCGAGTACTCCGGCGGCGCGTACACCATCTTCGCCACCATCACGCTGCCCGGGAACGCCACCCAGCACAACACGGTGTGGCAGGCCGGGCCGCTCAGCGGCGGGCAGATAGCGCCGCACCCGACGGCGCCGGCCAACTTGGCGAGCACCACCAGGCTGGATTTCCTCTCGGGCTCCAGCACCGGGGCGTCCAACTCCAGGCTCCGCCGCAGAAATGTAAGCTGCTGATGCTCCTATTCTCTTCTCCGGTTCTTCCCCTCTCGCTACTACTCATTTTCTCTAATGTTTGATTGATCGCCTCTTCTCCTCGTCGACTTGTTCAGACCGACGTTAGGTTTCCTTCTTAGTTATTAGGATAAGCGATCAAGTAGATGCCATGACGGCGACGTCGTGTTGATTAGAGGCGGCTGGGTTGGAGATGACAGGAATCATGAAAGCTACATCATCGATCACATCAGTTGTTTAGACGTGACCTATAAAATCTTCCAGATGGTCTAATAAACTGGATTTGCTTGCTTCACCAACCGGCCGGATTGACGCGGGATATATCTCTATGATGGGGTGGTGGTGGTTTACTTTTTGTCTTATCATTATCCTAGAAGCAAAAAAAGATGGTCAGAATCCAATTCCAAGAAGCAACCCATCTCCCTTGGGGAGTAGTAGTAGTTGAACGAACCTATCAAAAGTTGATGCGTGATGCCAAATTTCCTGCTTCCTGACGTAGTAACAACACAGACGACGATTCTGCCGCCCAGCAACTGCAACTCTAACCTTTGTCTGAAACGATTTTGCTGCAGATCCACGGCATCCTGAACGCGGTGGCCTGGGGCATCCTGATCCCGACGGGCGCCATCATCGCCCGGTACCTGCGCGTGTTCGAGTCCGCCGACCCGGCGTGGTTCTACCTCCACATCGCCTGCCAGTGCTCCGGCTACATCCTGGGCGTCGCCGGCTGGGGCCTGGGTCTCAAGCTCGGCAGCGAGTCCGTGGGCATCACCTACCACCCCCACCGCAACATCGGCATCGCCATCTTCTGCCTGGCCACCCTGCAGGTGTTCGCGCTGCTGCTCAGGCCCGACAAGAAGAACAAGTACAGGCTCTACTGGAACATCTACCACCACTCCGTCGGCTACTCCGTCATCATCCTCGGCGCCATCAACATCTTC
This sequence comes from Cenchrus purpureus, assembly GCA_022644695.1. Lineage (NCBI taxonomy): Eukaryota > Viridiplantae > Streptophyta > Magnoliopsida > Poales > Poaceae > Cenchrus > Cenchrus purpureus. The sequence continues at coordinate 124,477,442 of CP053465.1, read as the reverse complement.
AAGGGGCTCGACATCCTCAAGCCTGCCACCGGATACAAGACCGCCTACATCGCCGTCCTCGCCACGCTCGGCGGCATCGCGCTCTGCCTCGAGGCCATCACCTGGCCCATCGCCATCCGGAAGCGCAAGCACGCCAAGGCCACCACCAACGGCAACGCCGGCTGGCAACAGGGCGCGTGATGAGCTAGAGTTTTGCACGGTGGGCATCGTCGATCGCACGGTTGCCACGGTGCGCGTGTGAGTTTTGCTGCGAGCGAGCGATGCGTGTGTTTTCTTATAGAGATACTGTTTGTACCTTTCCTGTTCATGGTTCTTCTTCAGAGTAGCTCCTTTCTCTTCTGTTTTGATTAGGGTTCTATTCTATGATGATGGCATTATTTGTACACACTTTTTTCTTCTTCTTTCTCATTCATGTATGATTAATTTTATTTATATGCATAGTGTATGGTTTCGATTACATGATGATGATGGGTGCGTTTCAATACTGTTGTAGTTTAGGCCATGTTTAGTTCTCAAATGTTTCACCAAATTTCTCACCTAGAGAACTGTGGTAGTTCATTTTTTTCTCTCTGCGCACGCAGTAAAAAATTTCACCATTTTTCATCAAAATTTCACAAACTAAACAGAGCATCTAGTACAACTGCACACATGTTGCGGATGAATTCCGGTCACAGCTAGTGACGAATCTAGGACTTCTAAGTTAGGGTGGTCCAAATTTTTTTTTATCAATGTTACATCTATACTATAAGGAGCGAAAATAATTGAAAAGTTTTCTCACCCGGATCGGGTCCGTATTACCACTCACGCCGGACCCACCCGTCAGGCAACTGAAGGGCAAAAAAAGTAGAATAACCATAAAAATCGCAATTTGGGGAGCGTTTCTGCCACCTTTCTCTTCTGTTTTGATTAAGGTTCTATTCTATGATGCTGGCATTATTTGTACACACTTTTTTCTTCTTCTTTCTCATTCTTGTATGATTAATTTTATTTATATGCATAGTGTATGGTTTCGATTACATGATGATGATGGGTGGGTGCGTTTCAATACTGTTGGAGTTTAATTGACTAGTACGACTGCACACATGGTGCGGATGCATTCCAGTCACAACCAGTGACGAATCTAGGACTTCTAAGTTAGGGTGGTCCAAATTTTTTTTATCAATGCCACATCTATACTATAAATAGCGAAAACAATTGAAAATTTTTCTCACCCGGATCGGGCCCGCCTTACCCCTCACGCCGGACCCACCCCCGTCAGGCAACTGGAGGACAAAAAGGTGAAACAACTATAAAATCACAATTTGGGGAGCATTTCTGCCAAAAACGTAATGTTTTTTCACCTATGCAACCTTATCCGCCCACCCCATACCCGCGGTCGGGCCCACCCACACGCACCACGGTCTCCCACCTGCAATTTTTCACCACCGACCAACGCGTCGCTGCTCGTCCTTCGCGCCGGCGCCCACGCCTCCCCCCGCGGGTGGCCCTACACGCTGACCAGCGCGCCGCGCGTCCTTCCCGTCAGCCCCCCGGCGACCCACCTTGACGATTTTTTCTCACGGCACCCTCTCTTCTTTCCACGTCTGCGACAATCACACCCCGCCTCCTCGATCCTGCCCGACCACACCACCGTTGTCCATCCGCATCGCCTCGCCTCCTCGATCTCATGGGCGTCCACGCCTCAGCTTCTCCTCCACCCCAACGACTCTCGAACTCATCTGCGTCGTGCCACCGGAGAGGCATGGGATGCGATGCGATGTGTAGCACAGAGCGGGGGATTTGTCATCAGATGACATCACGACGCCGAGCACGGTGCAAGCACGTGACGGTCGGTGGCGGTAGGTCGATGCGTATGCCCCCTAATGCTAGCGTCGAGGTCGACATGGGAGACGCCCACAATGTGTTCGCTGAAATGCCCTCAAGGATCTAGGAGGTCAATGCAAGGCAATAGTGTTCCACGTCTGGCGGCTTTGGCTCGAGTGGACTGACCCCAGCACTGACCTGCCGCCTGCCTCGGCTCCTCCTCCACAGGGAGGATGTTGATGCGCTGGTCGGCGGTCCACGATCCACACCACCAGGAGCAAGCCCACGCATCCAGCTTCTCTGGACGATGCATAGCTTTGAAGCAGCGAGCCCCCTCCCTCAACAGTAACGACGATGGCCATTGGTTTTGGTCTCACCTTGAGAATGGCTGAAAAAACAGGTATGGTTTTTGCTGCATCTCAAGCCATTGTTCATGTTCTCTACCTAAATGTAATAGGCAAGTTTCCCGTTTGGGTCTCACACTGCTATACCATGAAGACCTTTCAGCTGTATTTGCTACGTGGCGTGACAAAACTTGGATATCAAATATCTGCAACATCTACAAGCTGGGACATGTACTTATCGATGTCAAGGATGATGAAACATATTCAAGGACCTATTTGGCTTGGAGTGGGTTAACTTCTCTTTTCTATAGTTTGTTTGGATTCCATTGTAAGCATTCAACATCGATGAATTAAGTTGTGTGGAAGGAGTAATACCCACAAGTGAAAGGAATTAGAAAATAACTATCTTTCAAATTGGATCATGGATGAATATTTTGTGATGCTTAACAAAAATTACTTAGCTTTTCTAATCTACCATTATCGTGGATTGGTTGTATGCGTAAAAAAATAGCACGTGCGTGCTGTACAATGATTTTAAAATCAGGCCACAAACAATGGAGTGACAAGCACAGTTGAGAGATGGTAAGCTTCTTGTAGCCCTTCTCTACATTTGTCCTAATTAAAACTGTTGAAATTTTAGCCCTTCTCTGCATTTGTCCTAATTAAAACTGTTGAAATTTTAATTCAAACTCACTGAGAAAAACGTTTCTCTTGGTGTAACAGGCACTCAATGCAACTCTCTTTGATCCTTGCTGGTGAGAGTGAGGACTTTATGTGCCTCAAGTCATGTAAAGATGTCATTTATCTACCTTTTTGTTGCTTTTTTGGAATTTAAGGATCAGACTTCTACAGTTGCATGGAATGCTTCTTAGATGTTGATATTCATCTAGATCGGGAAAAAAGAGATAGTTACCATATTGCTGTTGATTTCAATATGATTGTAGTGCAGAATGTATCCACTGTTTATAAACAAAATATACCATCTTTTGCTTGTCCAAAACTTATAAATAGAAATGATAAACAGGATTAGCACTTAAAAGCAACTTTGCTCATCTTGCAGTTGGCATTGATTATGTAAGATTTTGCTCATCTTGCAGTCCACATTGATTATGTAAGTCTTGAGAATGTCTGCATGTTATGATGCGAAATGGTGTTGGTTGGAGAGCTAAAGACATCTCTAAAAAATGATTTCCTTCAGCGACCATGTCATGTCATGCCCCCATATCTGTGCTAATGACAAAAGAATAAGATGCTATTCACATGTTTCCATCAATTTGGGTATAAATGTTAGACGAACCAGCTAGCTCTTAAACTGTAGCTAATCAAATTCTTTTGGAGCTATATATTCACAATGTCTCTTTTTTTTTGCAATTGATTTTTGGAATTGTGACCAGAATAGTGCATTGATACATATAAAATTTTTATGCTTTCAGAGAGGATCTCAGGTCATTTCTTTCTTATTTCCAATGTATGTTTTCTACAATATCCTATAAGATCTAGCATTTTGCAACAAACAATTGGCAATTACATAATGAGTTTTGTTATTGCTATTTCTACAATAAACTGTGATATAATTTTTGTGTCAATTCTATTTAAAAAGTGAAACATATAAATACCAGTGCACACTAAAATGAAGATCATCTAGATTTGCAAGAAGATTTTGATTATATGAAGTTATTATCATCACCGCCCTCCTCTGAACTATGAGCATGCCACTGCAAATGGCATGCTCAATTCTAGAAAATTTGGTGTATTTTTTATGTCTCCTCAAATTCAAAGTTACAATTTGTTTCATATAAATGAGATTTTGAGAAGTTTGGGTCCATTTTATACAGGTTCCATGCAACTTCATTGTACGAGTAGAGAGTGGCTAGCACGAGTAGGCCAGGGTTTAGAAGTTGTTTTCTGCTGGTATCCTGTGGGTAGTATAATGGAGTTGCTAAGAACTAAGCTGGCCATGAATCTCTATCGTCTCAGTTGGATTAACCAATTAGATACGAAAGTGTTTACATTTCACATGGTCGATTACAAGAGTTCCGAGTGAAGCCTGGATTTAGGATTATCCAATATAATGGCTCCTAAATCCAGTATAATGACTGTCAAAGACCCTATTTTCACATGCTAGGAATGCTAAGTCATTATGTAAAAATGTTAGCACATGAGTCCCTCCCCACACCCACCCACTCACACACTCTTATACCTTCAGATATAAGATTGGTTTATTCCTTTTGCATTCCACCACATTTCAATAAACTATTTTATAAACACGTGTGTGTCGCACGTGCACGTTACTAGTTATAGCAAAACATGGCTACGGATTTGCATTATAGCAAATTGCAACGTGAAATAATGAATCACCTTTGCATTCTTGCGTTCACAAATAAGCAAATTGCAATTTTGCAATGCAAATCTATCTATCTATAACAACTATATAAGTGAGACTCACTACAAAGTATGAATAGACTTCTCTCAACATGCAAGATAGCCACGTCACCATCTACTATATCTTCTCTCAACATCGCTGTTCACATCACCATCCACTAGAATCATGAATTTATGTCGCTCTGGATTTTCTACAGCTATGCATTGTGTTAGTATTTATGAGTATCATGCTACAAAGTTCTAAGGCCCTGTTCTTTTGATCACAAAGGAACGATGAAAAACACTATTTACCCATCACATCCATCACATCTTCTCTCACAAGAAATATTATTCCAGCATTATTCATTTACAACTTCACTATTCCTTTTCACCCAAAAGAACGTGCCCTAAGTAGTTCTCTCTCAATAAAATGAATGTGTTTTCATTTGCATTGTTGTTTGAAAAAAATGTTGCGGCCACCCGAGAGGCGACTCGAGGCTCCTCCTCGCCGTCCCACGCCTGCGTCGGCCATGGCCGCCATGTCCACAGTGGCCGCCAACCCGCGCATCGTCTCCTCCTCCTCCCCTCTCCTCCTTCCTCTTCCCGCTTCTTCCTCCTCCCCCTCCCCACTCCACGACACAACCTCGGAGTTCCCCCTCGGTCGTCGGCGGATGCGCGTCTTCCCTAGCGGCTCCACCTCCCTTCTCGGCCCTCTTCCTCCTCCTCGCTCCGCCTTCTACCACCGCCGTGGGAAACCCTAGATCCGGGCCGCCGCCTTGGCTCCGCAGTCGGTCGGGCTCACGGCTAGTTCGTCTGCAACGGCTCCCTCTTCCTCGCGTCGTCGGCCGCCAAACCCTAGATCCGGGTTCTCGACTCCGCCACAAGCCCGACGCGGCCGCACCTCGGTCGCGGGTCCGGCCATGGTCCATCCCTAGCGCGGATCTAGCGTCGGCCGGCCGCTCGCCGCCGCAATGCGCTTCCTCGGCGGGCGCCTCCTCCACGCCGGTGGCACGCCCGCTGGCGCTCATCTTGGATCCGGCGCGCCGCGACGCCTCTGGCCTCCGTCCCCGCCTCCTCCCGCCTGGCGGCGCGGCGTGCTCCCTCCCGACGTCCGCCTCTCCACGCCTGCGGGCTACCGCCCGCCGATCGCGACGCTACGCACTCACGACGCGTCGTCTCCGGATCGCGCCGCCGCCGCTCTGATCGTCCGCACCCACCTCCCGCTCTCCCCTGATGCGGCGGCCCTGCCGGTTGTACCCATCGGCGACCGTCTCCCGGCGCTAGGGATGGCGGTGTCGGGTAAGCGGTAAGGCATTAACCTGCCCGCGAGCATATCCGCGCCACCGTCCTTTACCTGCCCGCGAACCTGCCCGCGGGTGAAAAACCTTGCCCGTATCCGCGCCCGACGGATATCCGCGGGTATCGGGTTTACCCGTCACCCGTCGCCGCTGCTGCTTCACTGCCGCGTGCTGTCTCCCTGCGTGCTGCCGGCCCCTCCCTGCCGCGCAAGCTCCTGGGTGAGAGGCTGGGGTAGATGGTAGCCAGGGCAGGCTGTGAGCCGTGGAGGGGCAAGGACGCGAGGGCCGGCCGGCTGGCGGTCGCTAGGTGATGCCGCAGTGCGCGGTGCGCCGCCGTGCGCTCGATCCCGTGCCTGCCGTGCGATGCGCGTGCTGCGTGGTGCAGGTCGACGCGCGGGGAAGCCTGGCCCTTCTCCTCCTCTCCGTCTTCCTTCTCAGGACGGCGCATGAGGAGCACACAGGTTGCGCGAAGAGGGGAGCCGCGGATCGGCTCGAGATGCGCCGCCGTTTTGAGCGAGTACGGGACGGAAGAGAGAGAGAAATGAGAGAGAGTGAGTGGGCCAGGGGGGCTGTGGCCATAGGAATTGAGGAAAGGATAAGGTTAGGGTGCTGGTTTGTGTTGGACTTGGGCCGTATTTTGATGCGGTTTGAATTTCAACGGGCAACAACGGATATTATCTGCGGGTGAATTATTTTACCCGCTAGATGCCCGCGGGTGAAATTTCTTACCCGTATTCGCGCCCGCGGGTGCAATTTCTTACCCGTACGCTTACCCGTCGGGTCGCGTATCCGCGGATATCCGCATCCACCGCAAATCGCATCCCTAAGCGGCGCCACCTGCCGCTTAGGCCTCTCTCTTGCCCCGGACCGCGGTTATGCGGTTTCCGACGGCCGCCTCCGCCGGCCGCCCCTGCTCCCGGCGCCCCTCTTCTTCTCGGTGCAAGTGTGGGTGCGGGTCGCAGTGTGGGGAGTTACCTCTCACTCCCTCCTCTCTCCTCCGCGGACGGTGGCGTCGTGGGCCGAGGCTGCCCGACGAGGATGGACGTCACGGTGGCGGCGTGGGCAAGCAACAGCGGTGGCTTCAGGTCCGCTTGCTTTGCACAGTGTGTGCGGTCGTATCGTCTTCTTCCCTTGTCCTGCTATTCGTCGCCCGGGTCTGCGGTGCCGCTCGCGTCTACTCCTTCGACGGCTGCCTCTCCGCGTGCGGCTGCTCTTCGTTATTCGCTGGCCTGGTGTTGTTCTCTCTCGTTGTCGCTGCGGATGCTCGCTGCCATCCCATCGGTTTGCCTCTCTCTTGGACCTCGCTCGGTCGACTGCGTGGATGGTATTGGGAGCCCTGCGAAAGCTTTGCTCGGGCTTTTGCCTAACCGACGTTGCGTTTCCGGACGTAGCTCACCCTGTGGGGGGTGGCGTTGCCGGGCTACCTGACTCTGTTGGTTTTACCAAGTGAAAACTTGGTATGCTCCTTCGTGGGCAGACGAACGTTGGCGGCGTCGACGTCGTTCCCCCCTTGGAGGCTTCGTCTTGCAAGACTTCACGCTCTACCTTGTTAGGTCCGGTTTGTTAGGTGATCGGTGATGTGCGGGTGTTCGTGGCGACCTGGTCTCTTGCAGGTTTCAGCTGCTCTAGGTCGTGTTCGGTCTGTTGTGGTGGTGGTATGGTGGTCTCTTTCCTTTTTTTTCCTATCGTTCGGGTTGTCGTTGTGCCTGTTCTTCCCACGCTCTAGAGGTTCTTCTAGCGTCCTATTCTGTAAAACTCTTTTCTCTTAATGAAAAATGTGCTTTGCACGTCTTAAAAAAATATTGTAATGCAATTGTTTTAGTGTTTCTACTTTCAAATTATGTCTTCAATTTTTGTTGAAATTCCAACAGCAACGCATGAGATATTACCAAGTGGCATGAAATGGAGAAGGCATTACGTAGTCTGGGCTGCACCCGGCCCACCTTCTAAGGCCCTGTTCAGTTGGTTGGAAGTTTTTAGAAAAAATTTTTGGGGTTCCTTCCAAGGTCTATTAAGAGTATTAAATGTAGACTACTTACAAAACTAATTACACGAATGGACTAGAAATCGTGAGATGAATCCATTAAGCCTAATTAATCCGTTATTAGAGATTGGTTACTGTAGCACAATATTGTCTAATCATGTCATAATTAGGCTCATTAGATTCGTCTCTAAAATTAAGGTAGGGGTTGTGAAATGAGTTTTGCCATTAATTCACATTTAATATTCCTAATTAATGTCCGGAGATTGATGTGACGGGTAGTTGGTGAGATATTCTGAAACTAAACAGGGCCTAGATTCGCCACACAGCGGCAAAAATAACAGAACGGTTGCTTTCGGCCAACTTCTTCAGTCAGCCTGAAGGGTCCGCAGGCTGCAGCTGTTGGAGATTTGCGCCCTGTTCGCTTGGCTTATCACCACCACCACAGATTTTCTCTCGTCAAACCACCACCAAAGAACCAACAAGATTTTCTTTTAAACCAAGACCATCGACCACCAGCCAAACGAATAGGCTGTTGGTCGTGTGCTCACCAGAAGACGTGAAAACAACAGCAGGGAAGTTCTCTAGACGGACTCTCGATTTGACAGCATCGTTTCAGGCCAAGTTTTGAAAAGATCACATAAAAAAGTTCTGAAGCTCACCTTTAATTCAGACAATCTGACACTAGGACATATAAAACCGGTTTTGTTTAGTTTCCAAAAATTTTCGCAGCTACCCGTCACATCAATATTCGGACACTAATTAGGAGTATTAAATGTGAATTAATGACAAAACTCATTCCATAACTCCTACCTAATTTTTCGATACGAATCTAACGAGCCTAATTATGCCATGATTAGACAACGTCGTGCTACAGTAAACAATCTCTAATGATGGATTAATTAGGTTTAATGGATTCGTCTCGCGATTTCCCGTCCATTCGTGTAATTAGTTTTGTAATTAGTTTACATTTTTTTACCTCTAATAGACCTTCGAAGGGGCTGCAAAAATTTTTTGCCAAAATTTTTGCCAAAATTTTTGGCAATTAAACAGGCTCAGGATCAGAAAAAATCAGGGACAGAAAAAAAGACGAAAATGATCATCTTCTGAAGCAACCTAGTACGAACAACCCGAAGATGTAGCTGAGCTACTCTATATTCGTGTCATGACCGTGTATTGCTTTTGGTCTTAATCAATTCTTTTTTTTAAAAAAAATCACGGGACAGTTGCAGGCTTGCAGCGAATGAGTTGTCATGGTTGACACGCCAAACGAGGGATGAAACTGTGTCCTGTGTGCATCATTTTAGTTCGGGTCTCTAATCACCTGCTAACGGGTCTAACTCGCGATAGACGAACCCGTTAGGTACACCAATGTTGTCGAATGAATTGTCTATTCCTAAACCCTACGCACGACGGAGTCACGCGACGGGTCCCGCCGGCAGCCGGCAATAAGGGGGGCACGACTCCTACGCGACGGCGGACATCCAAATTAACAGCAAGCCATATATGGAGAACCCGCTGCATATGCTCCGGGGCCGCATCACAAATTTCTGGCGAAATACCAAATCTTTTTCCGGACGGTTTCATCGTCCATGTCGAGGAGGGCCTGCACATGTCCTCTTGGACTCCCTGGTTGTTCTTTGTTTGTGTTCGTCAATGGCATGGACACCAATCTTGCTAGAATCCTGTTCATCTCCAAATGCAGAGCAAGGTTTTTTGTCAGACAGTGCATCTTTATCTCCATCCTGTGCAATCTTGCCACAATCATCGTTTTGCTTGATGCTTGGCGCTGCCGCCGCCGTCAGCAGTACCGTGCCAACGCGATGATCACCCTAATCGATTCCCATCAGAAGCACATTTACAAGCGTACGGTGCTGACGAACAATGACAGGAACGACGATCGCCAAAGCGTCGGTCTTGGCGACATTGTTATCGATTCGATCGCGAGCGCGCGAGGGTAGAAGGGCCACAGCGCGAAGGTAGAAAATGAATCGAGAAAGATTAAAACGATCTAAAAGAGGAAGGATAAAAAATGAATTGACAAAAGAGATAGGGTTCCAGAAGATTAAAACGATCTAAAAGAGGACGGATGAAAAATGAATTGACAAAAAAATAGGGTTCTAGTTGTAAATATGCAACAACCGTTCGGCGTCGTAGACCCGTTAGCGGGGTGATTAGAGACCCAAACTAAGTTTAAGGATGACAATGACACACTTTGAAAGTTCGTGGACCGGGATGACACACCATAGAAAGTTTAAGGACCGGTGGTGCACTTTAGTCTTTAATTTGGGGAGTGTCTATAGCTCACCCGGGTGAAACAAGAGTTCTCCTCGTACGAATTTTTTTACAACTATTTACATATAAGATCTACTATTTCTATTCTATTTCTTCCTTCCTTTTACAGCCACCGCGAGCCCCACCACTCGCGTCCCCCACCCCCACCTACCTACTCAAATCCTGGTTTTTGCAATGCGCGAGGCTGAGATCCCGCACGGCACCCCCCGACCCCACGTCTTCCTCGTTGCGCCGCCGCCGCCGTCCGCCTCCTCGCCGCCCAACCTCTCCGATCCGCCACCCCGGCCGGCGCCGACGGACTAGGGTCCGCCAGAGCTCCCTCTATGGCCAGCGGTGACAGCAGCCCCCCGGAACCCCGAACTCCTAACCCCGAACCCTAATCTTGCCGGAGTTGGAGAAGAAGGTGGAGATGAGATGACGAAAAATTCATATGAGAGAAACCTCCAAATCACGCAGGTGAGCTTACCTTTTCCCTTAATCCTTAATTTGACTAGTACAACTGCACACATGCTGTGGAATTCCGGTCCCAACGGCAAAAACAACAGAACTGTTGTTTTCAGCCAACTTGTTGAGTCAGCCTGCGGGATGCAGCTGCTGGTCGTGTGCACACCAGAAGACGCGAAAACAACAGCGGGGGAGTTCTCTGGACGGGCATGTCTTCTCTGTCCTCTCTCGATTTGACGGCATCGTTTTTTCTCAGGTCAAGTTTTGGAAAGATCGCATGAAGTAGTTCTGAAGCTCACCTTTAATTCAGACAATTTGACACCAGGACATATAAACCGTGGATCATGAGAAACAGGGACAAAAGAAAAGAGATGAAAATGGAGATAATTACCTATTTGACACTAGAAATAATGAGGCTTGCCTATTTGACACTCAAACTTGAATTCTTACATGTATGTCCTCAAGTTGATTTTTCCTTACCTATTTGACACTACCGTCATGTCTGTGAGCAAGCACTGTTAGATACTAGTATTCCTCCCTCTCTGACATGTGGACCTCCGTCTTGGCAACAGTAGCTGCTCTTCATTCTGCGGCTCCCGAAGAGCTCCTTCCCCTCCGGCTGCCGCGTCCCTCCCCCTGTGCTCCGCGGCAGGTGAGCTTCCTTCCCTGGGATATCCCTTCCTTGTGCTCATGGCCGACTCGCTCCTCGCATCGCCCCTGCGTGCGTGTGGCCGGGTGGGAGCTCCGCTCCCTACGCGTATGCGGCGTGGGGGGAGCTCCGCGCGTCGCGTGCGGGTAGCGAGCTCCCTTCCACGGGTGTGCATGTGCGCCCGGGTGGGATCTCGCCTCCACATGCGTGGCCGCCAGGCGGCCGGATGGGAGCTCCGCTCCCTGTGCGTGCGTGTACCGCCGGGTGGAAGCTCCGCCCGGCCGCCGTGTGGGAGCTCCACCCGGCCGCTTTTGCTCGTCCCAGGATAAATTGGTGCGGCTGAGGCTGACCGCGGCGGATTGGTGGGCGGCACGGTGGAGCCGGGAACGGGGAAGGCGGCGTTTGCGCGCGCGTCAGCGTCGGCGGCGCGGCGAGGAGCTGACGTGCTGTGGCGAGCTCCACGAGAGAGGATCAGAGGAATCGAGTAGAGAGGGTCAGAGCGTGGTGGATTTGGTTGGGCTCGGCCGAAGCGGGCGCAGGCGGCCGAGCAGATGAGGCCGATGCGGCATGGAGGCAACAACCGCGTGCATGAAGGGATGGGCAGGTTGTTCCGAGCTTGCTTGGCGCTCGGGGACGGAGGAACCACACGGCGCGCAGCTCGGCGATAGCGATGGCGTGGCGACGACGGCCGATCCGATGTCCTCGTCGCCGGCGAGTGGTCGTCGAGCTTCCTCGATGGAGGATGCCTCGCGTGGTTTGCGGCGGCGCGGCTCCGGTCGGACATGGCGGCGGCGGGGCGGCATCGGTCGCCGTGTAGTTCAAGAGGAAGACGACTGCGAGGTGGCCGTGAGGTCGAGATGGCCGAGACGTCGATCGGCGCGGCACCCGGCGGCGTCCGTCTGGATGTTGTCGTTAGCCACCACGACGATGCGGTTTCCGTGGGAGATGCGGAGGATCTTATGCGCGCGCGGAAGGTTCGCCGCCTTGACGCCGCGCGGCTAGCCAGATTGAGCCTGAACGTCCGGATCGCACGGCGCCGCCGCCGACGAACTGCTAGTCGGAGCCGAACGGGTAGGCGATGGTCAGGTTGCCGCATGCCCTCGGCGCGCGGCTCGTCCGGCCGCGCCGTCGTCGTGCAATACTAGGAAAGTAATGGGCGGCCGGTTTTCCTCACGAGCAAGCGGTAGGTCGGTTGTTTGCATCTAACGGTGCTTCTCACAGACCCGAACGGTAGTGTCAAATAGGTAAGAAAAACTCGACTTGAGGACATACAGACAAGAATTCAAGTTTGGGTGTCAAATAGACAAATCTCATTATTTCTAGTGTCAAACTGGTAATTCTCTCACGAAAATGATCATCTTGTGAAGCACGAAGACCCGAAGATGTAGCTGAGCTACTATATTCGTGTCACGAGTCAGGACCGTGTATTGCTTTTGGTCTCAATCATTTTTTTAAAAAAAAATTCACGGGATAGTTGCAGCGAATGAGTTGCCATGGTCGACACGATCAACCTGCTCATGCATTTCGTCAAAGGTGTATGCAAGCATGATGATGTAATGACGTTGATCGGTTGATGGACTGGTTATTCATCTCCATGGACATTCGGCCCATTATACGACAGAAACTGGCATTCCAGGCCCATTATACGTCAAGTTGCGAGAGAGCCCACAAAACGGCCCACAGGCCCAAACAACTCGCGCCGCCGAAACCCTAACCCCAGCCCCCTATATATTTCTATATCCACGCCGCCGCCTCCAAAACCTAGAAGCCCCCGGCTCCTGCGCCTCCACCCTCCGTCCCTCTCCCTCTGGTACGTGCCGCCGCCGCTTCCTCCGATTCGCAAGGTTCTTCGCATCGGGTACTGACGTCTTCCTCGTGTTTTCCCTTCCCCCAGCCACTCCAAACCCTAGCGATGGTGTCCGGCTCGGGCTTGTGCGCGAAGCGCATCGTGGTGGACGCGCGCCACCACATGCTCGGCCGCCTGTCCTCGATCATCGCCAAGGAGCTCCTCAACGGCCAGAAGGTCGTGGTGGTCCGCTGCGAGGAGATCTGCATGTCCGGCGGCCTCGTCCGCCAGAAGATGAAGTACCTCCGCTTCCTCCGCAAGAGGATGAACACCAAGCCGTCCCACGGGCCCATCCACTTCCGCGCCCCCGCCAAGATCCTGTGGCGCACCATCCGCGGGTACGTTTGCAACGCCTGGATCCGTCGCGCCCCCTGCTCATTTTGGCGATTTTACTTATTCCTCTCATTTGAAAGCCTCTGAAGTGTCGTGATTGAAGCTCACGCGCCTCTGTGGTTAAAATAGCTTTCTTTCCAAAAACCTCACCAGCATATTGTAGATAGGAAAATGTCAGATATACTCTTGTCATGTGCCTAGACAAATCAAGAAGTTTCATGAAATGATATATTATTGCAAAGACGATCATCTGGTTCCTTTGCATGATTAGTTGTGTGTGGATCTTGGCTTCAGTATTTAGTGTGTAGGAGAAGCACGGATTACTTTGTCCGTTGGCTTCTCGGTGTGGGGTTGATGTACATCGGCCGATAACTCGATGCCAAACAAAACAGGGTGGGTGTTTGCCGCTGTAACCCAGCATTTTTTTTTACTTTCCCAAAAGGTTTAGTGCATGCTTGTGTCATGTTTCCCAGTTGTTAGCAAATGAATCTTTGTCTTTATATCCCTGTGGGTATGTGTGTCGAAGCAAATAAATTTTCTAGGCGATATGTAGTAGATTTGGCAACTGTTAGTGTTTGGTTACTCATAATGTTGCTTCAGTGAATTCATGCTGGATTTATAGGTAGTTTAGTTTAAGTTAGTTGGAAGGAGAATTGATTAGTTAGCTTATACTCTCGTATTCTCTTATGATGAATTATTTGATTTGTTTACTGGTGTTTATTAGTGACATTTGTAGTTTGCTTGTCTGCTAACTCTGTATTGTTCAGTTTTTTTTGTAAATCTTCTTGCTTCTTCCATGACTTGATTTTTGGACTATGAATTAAACTTGCATTTCTCCAGTTTCTTAGATGCAGCATGCAAATATGCTGCCTATGCACCTGTCTTTTGATCTCTGTCAGTGTCCTCAAGACATTTCTTTGAGTTCCTCAACTTCTGTCAGAATACCTATCCCAGCAACAGATGACATGCTTGGCTACTTTAGCCTTTTCTTCAAGAAGCTCTACAGTATCATTTTTGTAACCAACTCCAGAGAACTGCATCATGTCAAAAAAATAAAGAATAATAAGCCACTAACATCAACAACAGTCAAACATTAGAATAGACATTTGTGTATTTTGCGATTTGGTTTGTGATACTTTTTTTTTTGCTTGTTGTGGAAGCAGGATGATTCCGCACAAGACCAAGAGGGGAGAGGCTGCGCTGGCTAGGCTCAAGACGTATGAGGGTGTCCCGCCGCCGTACGACAGGACCAAACGCATGGTCATCCCCGACGCGCTCAAGTACGTGTTTTTCATTCGCTAATGAGAGATCAGGCCTTGTTTACTGTTCTTTTTGCCTTGTGATCTGAGTCTGGTGTTACCCGGTTGTGGTTTGTAGGGTTCTGAGGTTGCAGCCTGGGCACAAGTACTGCCTTCTCGGTGAGCTCTCCAAGGAGGTCGGATGGAACTACCACGACACCATCAGGGTAAGCTCTGCCCTCTCTGCTTGTTTTTGTGTGGTGATGTTTGGACAAGGATACCTGACATGCAAGTTGCTAGCACTTCAGTTTAAAGGAATTTGTTTGTGGATTTGAACTGTGTATATTGTAAATGAGTATGATGTTAAGTCTGATAATTTCTGTGTTCGTAGAAGGTTTTGACTGAGACAGCATCTTTAGTAATGATACTTGATTGCAATTCTTGCTTGGTTATATGGTGAACAGAATGTTTACTTAAATCATCTCTTTCTAGTATATCCCTTGTATTTACCTGGTGGTGTTGATGAGCTGGTGATGTGATCAAAATATTTGCTACTCTTGATGGGTTGGTCCAATTTGATGATCCTAACCACCAAGATCTCCGAGGCCATGTTTGTTAACAGACTTACTCTGTCATTGTTTAATTTTAATTTTATTGCTTTTAGTTTTGCTTTTGTAGGATCTAATTTTAATTGTAACTATTGTGTTCGTGATGTCGCATTTGTCCCATGTGTTTAACTTTAATCAGGAGCTCGAGGAGAAGAGGAAGGAGAAGGCGAAGGTTGCCTATGAGAGGAAAAAGCAACTGGCTAAGCTCCGCGTCAAGGCTGAGAAGACTGCTGAGGAGAAGCTGGGATCTCAGCTGGAGATTCTTGCCCCGATCAAGTACTGAGAAGCTGTGCTTTCGTGCGTATCTGTTTTGCGCAACATCTGGTCTTGTATTTTAATTAGTTTGTGACAGTAAAATATTAAGTGTAAACTTTGAGGGATAAACCAAAGTTACCCATCAGCTGCTACAATGTTATTTGAAACATTTTGTAGTCGGTTAATGTTGTGCTGGTATCTGTTCAATTCGTTCCATAGCTTGACAGGCTTGGTTGCCCTTTCGTTCTCTTTTATTCATATGAATTGTGTTTGTATCTTTGATGCTTTGTGTTGTGGAAAGCAGTAGAGCTCTTCTTGACCCCAGCTTGGACCTGGTGCATCACTGATTCTAATGTTATCACAGCTTGGATCTGGCTGTTGATTCTAGGAATATGAGCTTATCCTGCAATTCGAAATGTTTGTACCGTGGAAATGTGTAAGTGCCCTTTTTACCTAGCCTAGAAATGCTCTTTCCGTAGTTCATTACCGACTCAAAAACCCAGAATTGTGTAAGTGCCCTTTTTTTTTTACCTAGCCTTGAATCCGATTCATATCTTAGTTGTATTCATATCACAGGAACTGGAAGGCCTGTTGATTTTGATTCATGACAAGGTTACAAACATGCATGCAAGGGTTAAGGTTTTGGAGCTAGCTCTAAAGTTAACATGCAAGTTTTCATTGAACTGTAATAGATATCGGTCTGGCCTTCGTTAATTCGTTGTTTTCTTTCTTTGAACAGAAGCAAAAGCCTCAAATGATTGTTGCAGAAGATGTGGAAAGTGAAGCATTTTTTACAACTGCAATATATTATATATTAAGTAGTCAGTTTACAAAGAAGTCCTTCGGAGAAACTCAAGCTGGGTCGATGACACGAGATAAGGCGGCGACTATTACAACATGTTGTGAACAAGCAGACTTTGGCGAAAGCGATAGAATCTCTTCTTGGGTGGAAGGCGAGCAAAGCAGTTGTAATTGGATCGGCGAACTGTGAAAAGGTGCGCTGCCGGCGGAATGATGTCTTGATTGCCGTCGTCGGAGGGTTCCCGATCGAGATCGAAGGCGAGGTCGTCTGAGCGCCGTATGTTGCAGAGCTGCTTGGTGTTGGACTTGATCAACTGGATCTTGGGCTGCAGGGGAGTGGAGGGTGCGGCGGGCAAGCGTAGGAGGAGTTCCCAGTCGAGATCCAGGGGGAAGACGAGGTCGTCGGAGCGTCGTATGTTGCAGAGCTGCTTGGTGTTGGACTTGATCAACCGGATCTTGGGCTGCGGAGGAGGAGTGGTGCGGGCAAGCGTAGGAGAAGGAGATGAGGAGCCGCACCTCGATGTGCCCAACCAAGAAGTAGATCGAGAAGTGCTGCCCCAGGTCAACCTCGAATCCCGGCAGATCTGGGGCTTCAGTGGATGAACTCAAGCACCAGAGGGATGGAGATGGGGAGGCGGAGATGCTTGAGGGGGTGGATTTATTTTATTACTCACCTTGATGGAGTAGCAGCCGGCTGTCGCCACCGCAAGGGCGGCAATGACGGCGCTAACAACACCACGAACAACGGCACAGAGGCCGACTAGCACCCATCAGGGGCAACTAAAGACAACTAGAAGCTAAACTACTACTCGAGATGAAAAGGAAAAGGAGGAGCCGGCCCGCCTCCTCCTCGCGGTCGGCACGGACGCTGGAGGGAGAGAGGAAGGGGCCTGGAGCGGAGGGACTCTCGGGTTCTCTCGAGTCTTCCGGGAAAAGGTGAAGCATTAGGCACTTTGATTCAATAACAAGCTTCGTGCAGGTGAGTCCGTTGACAATTTTCTATGACTAGCAATTATGCCTGTTGCAACACGTATGCTGTAACGGAAAAATATTGCTGGCGGTGAATATTTAATCTTTTAGTATGTACTCCCTCCCGTCTCATGAAGAGTGTAATTCTAGTTTTTCTAGGACAGATTAATGGTGGCATAAAAAGACTTTAATACCCTCATTTGTTTGCCAAATGCCGTAAGTTTTGACATGCAAATCAGATCTGATCACTTAATTAGGAAGAAAGGTAATTAGATCTAGTTTTTAAGATTGCAGATTTTGAAAGGTTAGAATTGCACTTTTCATGGGACGGAGAGAGTATTTATTATAGGTTGGGTTCAACTCATTGTGTGTTTAGTTGAGAGGATTGGGTCCAAATTTTTTTTGTTTGGCTGGAAGAGTTGAGATGCTATTTTGACATTATTTGCAACTTTTGTATGTGGCTCCGACGCCGCCCCACGCCCTCCACCCTCACCGTAATACTTGTTGACTGACCTATCTTGCCCACCATTATTAGCGTCTCCCCAACCTCTCCAACCATCGTTCGTGCCTTCCCAGCCGTGCCTCCCGTCTGTCAGCCGCATCGTCGTCTCCGACGCCTCCTCGGTCTCACCGTCATCCCCACGTCACGCCAACCTCGCCCGCTGTCATCCACTTTAGCGACCAACTTTCGAGTGGAGCACCACCAAGCAGAAAGGTTCGTGGGGCTGTCAGGGGCGAGATCAGGCAGAAGAATACAACTGAGTGTTCGGAACCATGTCTCTCGACTGTAGACACAATCGACAAGGAGATGGTCCAAAGTTTCGAACTCTGTGCGCAGAGGGCACACGCATCAGAGTCCTTTCGGCTGTGGCGGTGAAGCCTATCGGATGTCCAGCATCAGCCGTGCAACACCAATCAGGCGAAGAACTTGCACTTCCCAGACATCTGGATCTTCCAAATTTGACGGGCTCCAAGGATATCCACACGACCAAGAAAGAGTGCGGAGTAGACGGATGCTGAAGAGTACTGACCGTTAGGCAACCATTTCCAGATAAACTTGTCGGGATCCGACGTCAGCCTCACGTCGTGCATAAGATCCCATACCGTAAAGTATTGGATGAGAACTTGTACATTCCGAGCATGAGTAATATCAGTGACCCAGCGTAAGCCTCGAACTCCGGTGCTGAGAGCATCCTTCACAGTATGGGAGCGTCTGATCCTCGGCGAGACGGTAGCCCAAAGATTTGGCACTAGCCGCCAGGTGTTTGATCGAGCAACCGGCTAGCCAGTTGTCATCCCAAAACAGAGCTCGAGCACCATCTCCGACCTCGACAGTAATAGAGGCCTCAAAGAAAGCCTGCGTGGCACGATCGACTGGGAACCGGAACGCCGCCCACGTCCTGTCCGGGTCCGTGCGAGCCAACCATAACCACCGCAGACGAAGGGCTGTCCCTGGCGGAGGGACCATGGCGAGGTCTGTCTCCCTACTCCCTCTTCTTCCTCACTCTCTCTGTGGGACATGGGTACCCCTGGGTCCCCACTGACCAATCTCACGGCCGCCCCTGACAAGTGGGTCCGGCCCACGACAAGACCTACGGACCTGGTAGTGGGCCCAACAGACCTGATCTGTGACCCACACGACTTCCTGAAGACCTTATCTGGAGCGGTTACAAGACTTGGAGTACACGACAAGATAGCGGCGGAATCCGACAGGCAGTCCGGGGGTTACGGAAACAGTTGTAATCAACTAGAACTAGGTCTCCTGGTCGTAACCGACCAGATTCTGGGCGACCGACCTTGTCCGCTGGCCAATATAAGGCGGGCAGGGTGTCCCCCGATGTACAACTCACCAATCAAGCAATCGACACCAACAACTGGACGTAGGGTTTTACTCTCCGGAGGCCTGAACCAGTATAAATTCGTCGTGTTCCGTGTGCTTTCGCATAACCATCAAGTCCTTAGCTCTAGATTGCCCCCAACCGAACCTAAATAAACCACCGGGGTTAACCCTCCTTGGGATGTGCAGATCTAAACCTCTTATAGTGGCGCCGTAGGCGCAGATCCGAGCTCTCCGTGCGACTTTGATGGCTTCTTCAACGTCGTCTTCCCGCCAAGATGGCGGACTTCGCCAACCCCATCGACATCGCTTCGGCTCTATGCGTCGTTCCGCTGGCCCACCTACCTAGTCGCCCTCGATAACGCCATGTCAACTCTGTTCAAAGAAGTCGAATCTAACTCGCTGACGGAAACCCACCCACCCACACCTCGCGATCTCGTCACGGGGTTCGACCGTGTCGCAACCAAGCTTGCCGACACAATCAAGATTTGTGAAAGCGTCAAGCGCTCTAGCAAACCGAAGACAACTCCAACTCGCATGCCCTTCTGCGGAACACACATCTGCAGGGTCTGCGACCACGCGAAGAAGCAGATCCAAATCCAATCTGGGTCGAACTCGACCAACTGCTAGTTTCCGCCTGCGGACATCGCAGGGACCTCCCAGATAGTCCTTACCCTCTCCGCAAGAAAGCCAAGCACACTGCCCGACAGTGCTGTGATTTGAAGAAACTCCGACAACCTACGCCTCCTACAGCGAGGGAACACGACACGTGTTTCAACCGTCAACAGAGACTCACTTAAAAGTTGGGAGCATGATTATCTACTTGTGGGAAGAGCTGTAGACCTGATCATGGGTTGCCTGACCCGATGAACCCGATCCGACCCACCCGAAAAAACCCGACCCGAAAGTGCGGCGTCGGTGCGGCTGAAATTTTCACCCGAACTAGAAAAAAACCCGACACAACCCGACGCAATCCGAAAAATATAACTAAAAAACCCGAACCCGACCCAACCGTGTCACGGGTCGGGCTCGGGCCATGATTTTTGACCCAGTAACCCGACACGACCCGACCCATGATCAGGTCCAAGTTTGATATCCACCCTCCGTAGGGATGAAGGCTAGTACACTATGAAGCTCTAATAAATTAAATTTGAGAGCATTATGTTTTCTCGTGTATGATCAAGTGCAGGGTATGAACAATGAAGGGCAACACTGATATCCATTGGAGGCTTACTCGAGGACGAGCAAAGTTTAAGCATGGGGAGCTGTTGACGGTCAATTTCCATCAACCTGGCCATAAGTTTACCTTCAATGTTGGTATTGATTTGATATCCGAACTAATGGTACTAACCTCCTTGATATAACAAGTTCGCTCTAGCATGTCATTTTTGGAGTATGTTGTTTACGCGGGATTTTAGCGCTAAAAGGAGGACTTCCGGGTAAAGTTCATTAAGCACTTTGTGAGAATATCATGAAGCCCGACACAAATCAAGACACGAAGTGAACATGACTCCAAATGGCCAAAGGACCGAAGTATGAAGTCAGAAACCTGTGGACTTAGATGAAAATGTCAAGCTTGGACGACAAGTACCCTTATCTAAACCGCAGAGAAAATGATGTCAAGGGCCCACATACAGAAGGACACAAATAGGAAAAAATGCAAGAAGCTTTGGGAAGCAAATCGGAGGCCGAATTGGGTCGGGATGGGCCCAGGGCGACCGGCCCAACCTGTTCCGAGCCCGGTTCGCCGCCCCTTTGACCTAGTACCCTCTCGGGCTATTTATAGTCCTCACGCAGAGAGGAGGATCGTGCTAATTGTCTAGGATTTCCCTAGCCGGTGTGGAAACCTTGCATGGAAGACAAAGCTGTCAATGAGCCGAGTTCGAGCGAGCCTATAACCTCAAGCTCGAGCTTGACAGAGTCTCCAGCCGAACCTGAAATCCAGCCGAGCTCAATGTCAGGCTCAAGCTCGGCTCGACCAAAACTCGTGTCAGCTCGAACTCGACTCGATACACAACCTTGCTTGCCCAGGCACAAGCATATGCATGCACAGGCATTAAAAAAATAATTTCTCTTCCCTACCGTGTGGTCTGTAGGACCCTAGTACAGCCTAAAGCTCTGGTTCAAAGCTCTGGTTCAAGTGCTAGCATGTGTACTGTGAGAAGGTGGATAAAAAAAATGTAGTCAGTAGATACTTCGATCAAAAATTTCTGCAGACCAGCAGTACCCAGTTAACAGGAGATGACACAGATAAGCAATACACAACACAAAAATGCTAGCGAGCTTTTAGCGAGCTGCTCGAGATCGCTCGGTTGGGCTCGCGAGCTTAGGATTGGGCCCGAGATGGGCTCGTTTGGAGCTCGAGTTGAGCTCGAGCCGAGTTTTTAGCGAGCCGAGCTCGAGCGATTTGTGATCTTCGAGCTTTTTTGACAGCCCTAGTGGAAGATCACGTCGGAGTTCCAGAGGTAGGATCAAGATCAAAGTAGGATCCCGGTAGTGATTTTGTTTATGTAATCATTCATGATGAATTTATATTGTGAATCCGATTTCTAGCGATCAAGTGCCTTCTCTACGATTTTGTCTTCCTTGGTTTTGCTTCTTCCTCAATCTATTCTTAAGATAGATTGCTCGGGGCTCTTGTAGCGCGGTGGCTAGAGGTGCATACCGGATCTACCAAGTGTTTTCAACACGTTCTTCACTTAACGCTTTTAGGTTCATCTACACAAAAAGCATGAGCATCGTGATAGGATGTCGATCACACGTACGGTGAGTGCCTTCGAGGATTGGAATGGAGACTACAATTTAAAAATGATTTTTATAAGATTCGCATTGTTATCTTCATCTCTCACTTGGAACTTCAACAAAAGCATGACCTATACTCTCTAGATTGGTTATCTCTACGCCTTCTCTCGCTACCTCTCGTGTTTAGTAAATTAGATGCATAATAATCTCTCAAAGAAAAGTGTTTTCCGCTTTATTGGATTAAATCTTGAGTTACACATGTTCCACATATTCGATAACCTTGAGTAATACTCAAGAGAAAAAGGTACTACGATTCAGAACTTGCGGTGAATCTTGACACATTATTGAACCGTCAACATAAATCGAGTCATTCATCAACTTCTGTGAGTGTTATTTGAAATTTTTTAGTCGGTGAATGAACATGTTTCTTTTGTCGGATGTTGTGGTTGTGTGCAGATTGTTTGCCTTTTGTTCATCCTATTTTCTTCGTGCTGCATATTTTGTATGCATGAGAATTTGGAGCTAGGTTATGACCGGTCTGTGCTGATCGTTACCTTATTTTTGTAGCATGACCTTAGCAGAGATTTTGAACCTGGTGTGTGACATAGGAAATCAATCCCGAAAGTACCTGGTAGAAGGCAGTAAACGAAAATCTACCCAAGAGGCCAAGGCCATCAGTTTTAGCGTTCATTAGTTGTAGTATAGCAGGTCGTTTTGTAATATTCTTCATATACCCGTTCTAATTAGTAGGCAGCGGGAGCCAACACCAATTTTAACGGTTGCTAACCAAGAGCGAGGGAACGTAGTTTGGTTGGAGCGGGATGTTTTGCGGGATTCTAAGAGCGTGTTTGGCAGGGCTACGGCTCTGCCAAATCCACTCTGGAGCTGCTGCTCTGTGGAGTTGCACTCTTCCTTTGAAGCTAAAGAAATATGTTTGGCAGAGATAACAACTTCAACTTCGAAAAATGAAAGTTTGAATAGATTGCTCTCTTTTTCCCTCATTTTTTTCCCTGTACGCTGTGCGTGCTGTACTGTGCTGTGCGTGCGTGTGTGCTGTGCGTGCGTGCTGTGCGTGCTGTGCGTGGCCTGTGCGTGCGTGCGTGTGTGCAGTGCGTGCGTGTGCTGTGCATGGCTGTGTGCGTGTGTTAACTGTGCAGTGCTGTGCATGGTCTGTGCATGCTCCTTGAGGTACTCCATGGATTTGGTGGAGTTGGGAGTTAGATCCATAGATTTGGTGGATCTGGAGTTTTCGGAGTTAGGGTGTTTGGCAGGAAAAATTAGAGTGGAGCTATTTTTTTTGAATCTAGAGCTGCTTAGAGCCCTCCAAACACGCTTTAAAGATACTGTTCCAGTCAGATAAGAGCAACTCCAAGAGACTCACTAAATTAGACTAGCTAAATTCACATTTAGCTAGTACTCTTTCTCTATATTTCCTCTTGTTCCAACAGACTAGATAAAATGACTAAGCATCCCACAACTAGGTACACATGTCATACGTAGGAGGTGATGGGGCTGTGAAGGATAGCTAGCAGGGGACGCTAGCCATCTTTAGCTAGCGAATGCACAGATTTTGCTAGCGAGGAGGTGTTTGGCTAGTCTGTTGGCTGGAATCTTTTATTGATTTTTCCATTTTTTAGCTAGTCAAACCAAAATAGTTAGTCTCTTGAAGTTGCTCTAACAAAGGGCGTGGACATGTTTAGACTTTAGACATCAGGAGAGCTTTGAAGATGTATAGTACACTGGTTCTGATAAATTGTAAGTCACTAAAATCATGCGCCTGCTTTAAACAAAACGACCCATGGGACCATACACGTAAGCCATCTAATAATTTGCTGAAAACATTTTATATTTTCTCAAGAAAAGAGATATGGATGAAGATGTTCACATCCATAAAGTTCGACTTGTTGCAAAAGATTTTCGACAAGTTCAAAGAGTTGACTACGAGAGACATTCTCGCCTGTAGCTATGCTTAAATCTCTTCGAATTATTCTAGCTATTGCTGCATATTTCGATTACGAGATATGACAAATAGATATCAAGACAACTTTCCTGAATGGTGCTGGAAACGAAACAGGTTCATTCACCGACTAGAAAATGTTTAAAATAACGATTCGTCGATGAATAACTTTCGGTTCACAAGGTTTTACCAAACTACTTAAAATAAAGCGTGATTGTGGCGGATGTGGTCGGACCACCACGTCCACCGAGGCCGCTATGAGGGGTTGAGTGTCCCGCGAAGCGAATGGGTGGAGGCGTAACGTATGATTTCTTTATAGATATCAATGAATTAAGGGGTTCAATATTAGATAAGATTGTGACTTTTTTTATAAAGGTCTAACACACAAGTTTTTAAAAGATATGTGTTTGGCATAGTGTAAATGTGTGAAAGCGTATTGTTAAAAGTCGCGACTCATGCTCGCTTCGACGCTGGTGGCTGATTTATTTTAAGAGAAAATACCATGTTGGCATAGAAGCAGAATGATTTGCTCGGCAGGTTCGACTCGATAAGTCAGAGAAACAGGGTGGTAACGCTAAAGAAAAAACACAAACCCTAAACCTATCTCCTTCTCCCTTGTCTCCTCGAGGCGACGCCGTCGTCCTCACTCCGCCGCGCGGCCGACAAACAGGATCGCCACCAGCGCGCGGCGGTACGCAGCCCACCCCACCGCACCCGTGCTAGTCATCCGCCGCAAGTCCTAAACCTTCTCTTGAGCCGAGCGAAGCCGCCGCCGGGAAGCCGTCCAGGATGGGGTACAACCGCCACAGGCGCGGCCGCGGATCCTCCTCCTCGTCTTCGCGCCGCACCAAGCAAGAAGCATCCTTGTAATAACACGCAACTACTTGATCTCTGCTTTTGCACTAGTTTTTACCGGTCTGCAGTTAGTATCAGGGAGATGAATCAGCTCAACTTAAGGTGTCGATTATGATTCTTAGCCCCTTCTTTTAATTGAATGTAAAAAATCCGTTGCGGTATTGTTTTGTTCAGTTAGGTGGCGTGCGTGTGCTCTTGCTGCATAGATATTGCGCACTTAAGTTTAATTTGGACTATTGGATTATAATATTGACATCTTCATTTTACAAATGAAGTAAAGCCAGACTTTTAATCTTCAATTTCAGGGATGATGGTCCTGGGACATCACTTCCAAGGCAGGAAGGTACACATTTCTCTTGTATTTTTTTTTTGGATATTCTGTGGATTGAACATGTCTGAAACTGATAAATTAAATGTATCATGTTGAGATATCTTTACATGAAAAAGGAAATGTCTCAGCTGTCAATTATTTCAATTTTTCCTTGTGTGCCTCCTGAAACAAAACAATAAACATGACCAGAATTAATTATTTCATCTGCTCCATCATATCATTCTTTTATAAACCATCAAATCCAGTTGGATTCACCAAATCACTTTACATGTTTACATCATTTGTTAGAAGTCAACCTTAATCTTACTGTTGAGAATATCATTTTTTATCCAGAGGACACTGAAGAGGAATTCAAAGGTTCAAAAATTCAGCTTGCAATGTGGGTAGGTGAACTATTTCGCATACAATCATATGGTGCTCATTTGACACTTGTGATGATGCTCTGCATTTTCTGTTATATAGGACTTTGAGCAATGCGATGCTAAAAGGTGTACTGGTCGTAAGCTTTCAAGATTTGGGCTTCTAAAGGTAACACATTACATGATTCACCAATATCCAAATGACCAAACCCTTCTCATCAATTATGAACCAATGTACATGCTAAAACTAACGAAATACATGAAAATATACCCATTGTTATACTGGTCTAAATATTAAAAACAAACTAATGTTTGCTCCAACTAGTGTTCATGCTGACTCCGCTCAAACTAGTGTTCAGTTTGTTCGTGTAAACACACATTTTGTCAACACTAGCAGCCTAGCACTCAGCTACAAAAAATTTAGCTGGTCTTAAGAAGATTTTATTTGTCTTCCAGGAGTTGCGAGTGACCAATGGTTTTGGTGGTGTTGTTCTCAGGTACTTTTACAATCTATGCATTCAAACATTTTCTATGCTGTAAATTTTAGAACAAACTAATGATTGCTCCAGTAAAATTGTTTTGAGACACACTATTAGTTCTGCTGCTTACTTGTTTTCATTCCGTTCTCTTTCAGCCCTGTTGGGACACAATGTGTATCTAAGGCTGATCATTCTATTGTGCAAAGAAAAGGATTGGCTGTGGTTGATTGTTCCTGGGCACGCTTAAGTGATGTCCCTTTTGTGAAACTCCGCTGTGGTGCTCCTCGTCTCTGTAAGATAATTATATCTGAATAAGTTCAACAAAACAGTGCATCTTTGATGTTCATCAATCATCATTACAAGTTATGCACGTTGTCCTTGGGATTATTCTGTCCTATCTGTTCTGCATGGATCCTAGTAACACACATGAATACAATATACTAAATAATTATGTATAATGTTGAAAGTAATTATCATTTCTAAATTTGATCATTTTGTCAAATTTACTGTACAATTCCATTTTGGGTTGTGACTTCGGTATTTTCTTTTCTTGTAAAGCTGATTTTCTTGTTTTTGTTTATCCAAATATTGCCCCACCTACAGATGGGAGAGAGCCTACTCAACTAAGTAGTCTGAGAATGTGACTTTATATATTATATAAATCAGAATTGTACTCGTCCAATGGAACTGGTTTATTTTGACGTTTGCAGTGCCATGGTTGGTAGCAGCAAACCCTGTGAACTATGGCCGCCCATGTCAACTGTCTTGTGTGGAAGCTTTATCAGCAGCCCTTATAATATGGTATTTTTTTTAAAGCATACCTAACGGCTAAGCTATTTTTGGATAAGTTGCTGGCGAACTTGTTTCATGTAGAAGTTAGTTGTTATCAGGTGTTAGCTCATGCTATTTATTTATTTGCAGTGGGGAAGAAGATACAGCACATTTACTGCTAGGGAAATTCAAGTGGGGTCACTCATTCTTGTCGCTAAACAGGTTAGTCCAGTGGAATATTTAAAGTATCATATGCATGTTGTAGTGATTCTGTACTTAGTGATCATACATTGATTCCCATCTTTCTGATACATACGGCAATGGATGTTTGAACACTATACCATCTTGTGCAACCTACAATCTGTATTATGTAACCAAAAGCTGGATAGATGAAATTATTTTCTGCCTCCATAAGCTGAATGGCTACCTAACCAAGGATGTTGCCAAAGCAATCCATGTTGTCCTGTATACACTAGTAGCACATTGTTACCATATTTCAGATATTTTTAAGAGGCAGCATATAGCGTAATGGTACCACATTTTCACCATTATTATCCAGCAAATTTCAGAAGGAAGTTGGCAGAGTCATGTTAAGGATAGAGGTCGTTCAGTTATCATTAAAATAATCTGAATCATCGCAACCATCCAACATTATTTTTTCATGTCAAACCTTCAGCAGTTTTTTTTTTTGTTGAGATTAACCTTCAGCAGTTTATGAAGTCTGAAATCTACATACTAGGCGTGCCCCTTTAATTTGGATCTGGTTGTCACACCCTTCTGTTGTAACTATATGCAGAGAACTCCTGAAAGCATACTCCCAATGTGAAAGTGGCTCTGAGATAATCAATGTGCAGAACTCCTGGTTATCAAGTAACTCGAGTGTTCCAAAGCCACCTGTAAATGGTAGTAATCTCAGAGACACTGGGATTTCCACAATCTATTCATCTTTATTAGATTACTAAATTGATTCCGTGGTCCTTGATGTTGCTTGCTTAAAAATTTTGTGTGACAAGCAGAAAAATCTTGCCGAAGCACGGAAGAAGGATCTGAGTGTGATTCTGATGATGATTTGCCGCCTCTGGAGGAGAATTTGAACCACTTGAACCACAACCAAGATGAGGAAAGCAAGGAAGGATCTGAGGGTGATTCGGACGACGATTTGCCACCTCTCGAGGAGAATTTGAACCACTTGAATCTCAACCAAGACGAGGGAAGCGAGGAAGGATCTGAGTGGCATAAGCGCCTGCTGTGAAACAACACATAGTAGTACCTTTCAGTATTTGATCTGAATAAACTCCAGTTGTCTTTTTGTCTGAATCGTATGGATTCATTCATGGTTGGAAATGAATCCTTGTACATCTGTGGTGCATATCTATGTAGCACAAGCTATGTAAACAGAAGGGGGCGCTCATAACTTTTCAGAGCTTTTGAAGCACTAAATTGAACGGGTCCCTTTTCAGTACTTTTCAGGCAATGGACGGGTCCATGTGTGAAAATTGAAGTTATTATTCGAATATAAAGCAATGAAGATACATGAGCGGTTTGCATTTTAGTGGATTGACGAGTACCCGGTCTACGGAGTATAGTTGTTAGCGCATCATCGGCGCGTAACAATGTTATTGATCACGTACTACATATACATGTATATATATGTAATAAATACGGTGGTGTAGGTCGGTGCCGGCGCTCAGGCGAGGAATTTCCTGAGCCTGGCTGCGGCCTCGAGCACCCTGTCCCTGCTGTTGAAGGCGCTGACCCTGACGAATCCCTCGCCGCCGGGGCCGAAGCCGCTGCCCGGCACGGTGATGACGTGCGTCTTCTCGAGGATCTCGGCGAACACGTCCCACGAGCGGCGCCCCGGGAAGCGCACCCAGACGTATGGCGAGTCGGCGCCGCCGTACACCTCCTTGCCGAGCGACGCGAATGTGTCCACCAGCACCAGCGCGTTCTCCTTGTACACGCCCACGACGCGGCGCACGGCGGCCCGGCCTTCCTCCGTGGCGAGGCACGCGACCCCGCCGGCCTGCGCGACGCTGGACGCGCCGTTGAAGCAGGTGCAGACGATGCGGTCGAAGTCGCGCGCCACGGCGGAGCCGTCGGCGTAGCGGAGCTCGGCGGGCACCACCGCCCAGCCGAGGCGGACGCCCGTGAACCCGGCGAACTTGGAGAAGGAGGCGATCTCGATGGCCACCTCCCGGGCGCCGGGCACCTCGTAGATGGACCGGGGCTTGCCCTCCGACACGTACCACGCGTACGCCGCGTCGAACACGATGATGGAGCCGTTCCGACGCGCGAAGTCGACGAGCTCCCGCAGCTGCGCCGGGGACGCGACGTGGCCCGTCGGGTTGTTGGGCGAGCAGAAGAAGATGATGTCGGTGCGCGGCACGCTGGAGAGGTCCGGGAAGAAGTCGTTCTCCGGCGCGCACCTCATGTAGGCGATGCCGGCGTACTTGCCGGCCTCGTCCGCCGCGCCGGTCTGCCCACGATCACGCCGTTGTCCACGTAGCCCTGCTCATGGACGTCACGGCCGATCGAGCATGTGAATCGTATCGAGCAGCTGCTGCAGAGACGATATGGTTGCCCTGCCTGTGAAATGGGTTGTGGGACGTACCGGAAAGGTTGGATCTTGGACGGCGATGCTCACGTTGGGCCCGAACATCTGCACAGGGAAGAAGGTTGTGAGATCTTTAGCAGTAGCCAAGATGGCAAAACAGCTTCAGTAAACTAAAGTCGCTGAGTGTACCTGGAGGCGTGCTATGTCACATTGAGCTCCGTCAGAGACGAACACATCAGACTCTCTTATCCCCATGTTTGGGTACACTTCCTCAGCAATGACCTTGCGCAGATTCTGCACATTTTCACAAGGCAAAGCAGATCTTGGTTCAGCAAACTGCCACATGAGCTTGCTGTACTTAACATTAGGATGAACTGAACTTCAGAATTCAGTGTGAAGGGTTTTCTGCATTACCATTTGACCCTGCTCCGGTCCATAACCCTGGTATCCTTCTGGAGTGGATAACGCAAGTACATACTGCACAAACACGAGAACATATTTTCTTTATTCCAAGTACACAAACTGGTAATTCTATTTGAACAAGCCAATGAAATTATTGATTCAGGGTTTTTTCAGACGTGCATGAACCCGCACCAAAGTCAAGCAAGCAAGCCTACAATTTGCTCAAGGGTCGCAGTCATCGTATCTCATGCTCCTTTTTGTCCCCTGCTTGGCATACCAGGTATGATATAAAAGACATCCATTGACCAAACAATTTGGAAATTGGAAATGCTCTATCGGGTCGGTGTAATTTCACCGCATATTTTAGGTTGGCCAGGACTAGGAGAGTAGTACGTCAGTTTATAGATGCTGTGGCAGTATGTGTGGAAAACAGCGATAACTAGGAGGCCATGACGTGGCTGAAGTGACGTACACGTACACCAGCTAGCCCGTCATGGTCTCGAACAAGGGGAAAACCTTGACAAAGGAAGGACCGTTCGAGTTTTCTCGGTAGAAAAAGTGCAGCATGTAAAACAAATGACACACAGTAAAGTTCAGCTAATTTTCCAACTGGTGGAAGCAGAAGGATCTTGGCACTTACTACTGAATACTAGTACAACATAATCTTCTTCTACGTTTAGGCGAAAATTCTTTTTATGTAAACGAAACGTGCGAGAGTCTGGTACCACGCGAACATGACGTTCACATGCATGTTCCAGAATTGATTTGATGTTGTGCAAAACACTCATGCAGGGTGAACAGCAGCACAAGCAAATACTGCTTATGTTCTACACTAACATATAAGCATTTCTAGTTTATAATCATAAGTTAAACTATATTGAGCTTGACCAACTTTATATAGAAGAGTACCAACATCTACCATATATCAAAGAAGTACACTGCAAAATATAGATTATTATAATGATCCAATAATACTAATAAGCCAGTAAAACTGAAGATGATTTGACTTATAAAACCTAAAATACTTATATTTTCGGATGTAGGAGTAATTCAAATGCTGATGGCAGACACAATCTAGGACAGCGATCATTATGACTTAACATATTCCGTTATTTATATCCAGGCAGTTTGATCTGTATAGTAGGCCGTTGTAACGTCTGTGTACAAAGTTGCAAACGGATCATCATCACGACTAGACCGGCTAGTCTCTTGCTCAATAATTTTTAGGATCATCAGTCTTTGAGATTAATTCTCAATTTGAAATGATCTTATTTATCGAATTGACAATTTTTATTTGCTGGCTGCATCAGCATATAATTGACCAGCCAAACGCATTCTCCGGCAAGGCAAGGATGTCGAACTGATCGGTTTTTTTTTTTGAGAACATGCCTATCGTCTACAAATAAAACCGCCAGAAGAAGTATCACTACAATAATTGGCTATATATTTGCAGCCAAGAATATAATTAGTCTGACAATGTAAAACACCTCATTAGCTTTATATTGTTTTATTTATTTAAATCTCGCATGCCTGCATGTTCATAGAAAAAGAGAAGAAAGAACAGTTCAACCTTCAAATAAAGAACAAAGAATACCTCAGCCATAGCTGACGTTATGACGCTTGGAATGGGTTCAGTTGTGTCACCGATACCCAAGCTTATGACCTTAGCGTCAGGGTACTTCTTCAGGTGAGCTTCACGCTTCCTGCTAATCTGAGATGAGGATCAACTTAAGATTTTAGTTTTAGCGAAACAACACTGCAAATTACTATGCTTGTCAAGCTGGTACCTCCGGGAACAAGTAACCCTTCTGAAGCTTCTCCATGTTTGGATTGCGAAGAACGCTGGTCCGCACAACTGAATTGGAGTATTAGTAACATGGAGCAACGAAGTTGTTAGACATGATAAATATCAATAATGCAAGAGGAAATTACACAGAACACAGCTAGCCATATGCCATGGTCCTGGTATAAGCATGCAGTACCTTCAGTCTTCACATGAGGGGCAATAACATCCTGTGGAAGGACAGCCTTCTCAAGGAACCTACATGGAGGATGGAGCAAAGGGAAGAGACAATTAAATCCCTAATTATGAATGCACGTACCATCCACACGCTACAAAATTAGCTAAAAATAAACAAATGAACAGCTGTGTGCCGTACTTGGTGGACATCATATTTGCCGGCATGGATGCAGCTTGGTCGCCTATACTAGCTACTAAAGCTTGGGAGCTAGAATAATTAATGTGATATATAGCGCTTGGAGGCAAAAGGATGAGCTCCTGATGGACGTGGTTTGCAGTGTCGGAGCACAAGCAAAGGTGGCAAGGGCAGAATGCGAGCAATGCTGGATTTGTAGAGTTCAGAGAAGCCTGGATTTATAGAGTTGAGAGAGCTGGGTCGAAAAGGCTCGCGTTGAAAAGTAGCCTGCTCCTTTCTCTAGACTGCTGCCCGGCCGGACGATGGTCCACCTTGAAAATGTTTTCCATGGTTGGAAGCAATCTGAAATGAGTTTCAATTCTTTCAAACAGATTCTCTAGGAGTTTAGGCGGTCCTTGGCTACGCATAGTTTTGTCCCCCTTGGCAAGCTATGTCCACACCGGCACTGATCACCGGCATGCCCACCTGTACAAACAGCCCACCGGCATTCGGTGCTTGCGTTCCATTGTCGCCGTACCAGACCGCGAACTTGATGATAATTCAGTCAATTCACAGGATGAGACCTTCAATTTACCAGGAGGTAGAAGTTCCTGAACCAGAACAAGACCAGGTCAGGTGAAGAGTTCGTTGGACCCTATAGCCTCTACTACCTTTTTAGATGATAGATGATATACTTTCGGCTTCAGACATTCTCTTTCAAAAATAATGCATCAGATCACAACTACATAAAAGTAGCCACCGTTACAAATCCACATGTGAAGGACCATGTACTACTGCGCGATGTGAAGGACTCAGACTGACTATAGAGATGGTTTTGTGCCTTCTGTACCTGCATACCCTGCATGGTTACACTGCCGAACTAACAAAACTCTGCGGCGCTAGCTGCACTGAAGTCTGAAGGACTTGCACATGTGCAACTTTCCAGACAACTGCCTGATGAAACTGTTCTAACTGGGATTTTCACTGGCATTCCCTCATGGCCTGATTATGCGCTTGATTGATTCTTCATGTTCTTGCGGAAACATTTCCTCGTGCAGTCCCGGGAAGAATTTTCCATGCCGACCTCAGACCTGATGACCATTACCAAGTCCTCCGATCATCACCTGTGTAACCGTACAAAACGAGATACGTTGAACCTGTGTTCTGTTCCTTTTTCTCTAAAATGAAAGCTACTTATTAACCACTGTAAATATGTATAATTGCTGAGTGCGTCGACGCACCTACTACTGCTAGGGTAGAACATATGCATGTGTCTATCAACTCCGATCCGCGTACTGCTCGACATCGTCTACTAGTTCCATGTCTATTCTTCTTCTTCTTTGAGAGGGGGAAGGTCAATTTTGCCCACATTGTACACTAGCTAGAAATTCAATGGAACGAGAATTGCTAATCTTATGTCTGAGGTCATGACCTAACCTTTAAAACAAGAATATCTCCAAGGTGCAAATAAGCCAACTGAGTTGACTCCAAAATCTCCTTATATATTGTTTTCAGGTAGACCTTCTGAATAGCTAGGTTATTAAGTCAAGTCACAAGTTTCAGTTCCTCCTGTCAGGGTCAATGCTATAGAAGTAGTAGGTAAGAGTGGTTAACAAATCTCCCTGTTTTTTCAAACTAATTTCCTTCAGGTTTTGCATGTGTTTTTTTTATAAATGAGATGACACAGCAGCCACCATGCATATATATGTCCGTTTGACTGTTAATTGTCAGAAATATTTTCCAGTTTGTGGAAGCAGAAGTAGTATAATCTGTCCTCTGAACTTGGATCAATATGCTCTCATATACATCAAAGAAGGGGCATAAGAGAAATAATATGTGAGTACATAGCATTACACTGTGCACATTATACAGAGATATATTTAAACAGATGTTTTCAAGAAAATAAAAACACCAAGCATGACCAAAGTATTAATAAAGATAATAATTACTACCACCGATCTTATATACATGGCATTTAGTACAAGCGAATATTTCATTTTTTTTGAACTAGTTTGCTTGTCCTGAACGACACCTATAGTTTACACATGTCCATAATTTTCTTTTCTTACGGTGGATGCATGCTGCACTGATGCTGCAATTTAGGGTTTTAGTTTTTGAGGTGTCATTCCAGCCGATCCAATTAGGGGTAAAGGACTCTAGCTAATTTATCCTAGCAATTTTAAGGATAAGGCTCTATAAAAATCGAGCCATAAAACTATATAATTTTGAATTTAAAAGAAGTAGAGCTTAGTTAGATTGTGAAGAATGAATTAGAACCATAATCCATTACCACTCCTAGATCCAATCATGCATGGATGCATGTTTCAGATGCAATGAACATACAAAGGAAAAAAAAAGACAAGGGACTTGTACA